>CAKNYM010037486.1:24756-36881 GCA_932195095.1 Andricus curvator | reverse complement strand
TAATTTATTTTTTTCGAAAATTCAAAAAAAAATTTCATAGCGTAAAACTTTGTTTTTTAATTATTTAAACAATTATCTACTCTCTAACGTCGACACACGACTACCAAACATTACCATGTAACCATTAAATGATCCGAAAAAGAAAAATGGATGATTTTTTATTTTTGAGCCAGCCCCCACCACTTTTTGAAAAACTGCTGTAAATCGAAGAGTTTTTGGGCCACCGAACTACCAAACTTAGAAATGGGACTACCAAACGATTTACTTTCAAAAATAATTTATTTTTTCGAAATTTCAAAAAATTTTGTCGTAGCGTAAAACTTTCTTTTTTAATTATTTAAACAATTATCTACTCTCTAACGTCGACACACGATTAGCAAACATTACCATGCAACCGTCAAATGATCCGAGAAAGAAAAATGGATGTTTTTTTATTTTTGAGCCAGCCCCCACCACTTTTAGAAAAACTGCTGTAAATCGAAGAGTTTTTGGGCCACCGAACTACCAAACTTAGAAATGGGACTGCCAAACGATTCTACTTTCAAAAATAATTTATTTTTTGGAAATTTCAAAAAATTTTGTCATAGCGTAAAACTTTGTTTTTTAATTATTTAAACAATTATCTATTCTCTAACGTCGGCACACGACTACCAAACATCCCGATGCAACCATTAAACGGTCCAAAGAAGAAAAATAGACGATTTTTTATTTTTGAGTCTGCCCCCACCACTTTTAGAAAAACTGCTGTAAATCGAAGAGTTTTTGGGCCACCGAACTACCAAACGTAGAAATGGGACTACCAAACGATTCTGCTTTAGACTGCACTTTCAGTTTTTTGATATTGTTATTATTTTGTGTTTGACCTTGAGGATTTGTTTTTCGTTTATTTAAAAAACTATCAACTCTCTAACGTTGAGAGTTGACTACCAAACGCTACCAAACGAAGACCAAACAGCCCCACAGAGAAAAATTAAGAAATTTTGACCTTTTGGGGCAGTGTGAAGTTAGCCCCCCGAATTTTGTTTTACTGAAAAAAAGGGGAAGGAACAACAACCAAACAATGATATATGACTACCAAACCCTCTCTAATGACCACCAAACGTTTGACGACATAAACTTTTCAAATTTTTCATTTGGGGGGGGGGGGGGGGGCCAACTTCACACCGCTGCATAAACGACTATTAATAACAAGAAACAAACGAAGATCGAAAAGTTAGGTGGCATATGGTCTAAAGAGAATTATGAACAAGAAACAAAGCTCGCAGCGTGGATTGGCGCACGTACAAAAATCAAAACCAGGAATCAATTAAAGATCACAGCATGAGATGGCAAATGAAATAGCAAATGGACGAGAATCATGACTAAGAACAAATGAATATTGCGAGATAGAAGGACACATGAACTAAAATCAAAAACACGAAACAAATGCAAATCATGTAATGAGACGGCACGTGAAGGAAAATTACAAACATCAGTAAATAAAGACCGCAGAGTGGAATCCGCATGTACGAGTATTAATAAACTTGCCACAAACGAAGAATAAAGAATGAATTGGCGATAAACGTGAAGTACAAACAAGAATAAATGAAGATCGACGATTGTGATTCTGCGATCTTCATTTTTATTTCTTCTACATAATAATAAAAAAAACACCTCGATTTGTCAGAGGCGAGAAGGCTCACAGTAATAAAGCACCCTGGAGAAAGGACTTCCAAATCGTACTGCAACCTCCTCCTTGTGAAAACGACTATAACTTAAATACAATTAACAATAATTTGGATAAGCTAACCAGTGCTCTCAACGATGACCCTCTGCACTATTGCGCATACGATGCATGAGACGCGTCATTGGTTGCTGTTCGCGCGCTTATTTGAAATGTTCAAAAATATAATTTTCGTATTTATTATTATTAATTAAATATAATTATGTTTTAATATATTCAAGTCGTACGTGGAAACTGGCAGAAAAGAATATTCGGTAAAAGATAATATATATTTTTTAATTAAAAGGCAAAGATGCGAAAAATACAAAAATTTTCGAATATTTTAAAAGCCTCACATTTTTCATTATTGATACTATTTTTTATTAACTAAATACTCATTTAATTATTCTTCATACCCAAATGAATTCCCTTAGTTAAAATCAATATAAGGTAATGACTAATGCAAGAAGGTCATTCACAACATACGTGATCCAATCCCCATGTTAAGAACAATAGAAAAAACGGGGGGGGGGCGGTAAAATTTCCTGAAAATTTTCCGAGGAAAAACATTATATCGAAAAGTTGACTTGGGAAATAGTACAAATTTGGCACAAGAAACAATGTTGATATAGATTTGTAATTGCTTAGAAATTATTTTTTGAACTCCGAAATTTTAGTCCGTGAAAAAAGGCCGTATTCATATTTGATGCTTTAACAGTTTAACTAGTAACGTGAATATATTATACAGGATTAGGAATGCAATTATTTCTAATATCACAAGTCAATTATACTAACTTTATGTAATAAAAAATTATCAACTTTGGTTGCATATTTATAAATAAAACAAAAATCTTGAATTATAAACATGAAATTATTTGGTTTTCCTACATGACTATCAGAAAAATATGTATTATAATTATTATTACTGCCATTATAACTAATAGCACGATTAAATTTTATAATAGATCATGCCATCATCTACGTGCATGAACAAATTATAATTCTCATCGCTTTGGAGAGCGACGAAAAGAATTGTGATAAACAAAATATCCGATTTCATTTACTTCAAAAAATCTAACCATCTGTATTTTTAAAAAGGATGTTAATTGTGTTTTTGTCTACTGGCCTCATTTATCGATTTAAAATAGTAAGACAGTTTCGTCCGTCGACGCCGGACCTTCAATTGTTTAACGTACAATTATAATTGCAACAATTTAGATATTTATTTTGTTTCATTTATTCATTATCATTCGAGATTACTTTAAGATTACTTTAGGGTTACTTTATGGTTACGCTGTAGCGTTCCGCTAGCCTTCAGCTGGTCCGCCAGGGAATGCAATAACGTATATACATTATTAATTATAAATGAAGTTTCTTACCTTAAAACTAGATAGAGTAACAATGGAATGAAGTATGCATAGTTCGAGTATTCATATATTTTTGTAAATTTTCCAATGCGAATACTGAGCTTGCTCTAATCTTCGAGGGATTCCACTGCTCCTATATCGTAGCTCTTTCTAATTTTATGGAAAAACCCATCTTCAAAAGTAGCTTTTTCTGTTGTCGGCATTCCAACATTCAATTAGATATTTATATTTGTGTTAAGGTTTTCGCCAGATGAATTCTAATTAAAAAGAATGTTAATTGTGTTTTTGTCTACTGCCCTGATTTATTGATTTAAAATAGTAAGACAGTTTTTTCTGTCGACGCGGGACCTCATCAGTTAATAAACTGTTGATGGTTAATATTTATATATAACAATACAATACAATAACGTATATACATTATTAATTATAAAATAAGTTTATTACCTTAAAATTAGATAGAGTAACAATGGAATGCAGTATGTATAGTTCGAGTATTTGTATTTTTGAGGGATTCTACTGCTCCGATATCGTATTTCTCTCTCTCTCTAATTTTATGCATTCAATTAGATTCAACATTCAATTAGATTTATATTGGTGTTGAGGTTTTGGCCAGATGAATTAGAATTAAAAAGGATGTTAATTGTATTTTTGTCCACTAATCCTTTTATCCTACCTCTATATTGACAATTTCAAAATCAATTTCCTGCCCTTGCTCATCTTCATATAATTCTTCCTGTTCTTTTAATAAAAATATATGTTCCTTGGCTGATATTTTGCCGCAGCCTTTTCGCGATATCTTTTATTATTTTCATATAAAGTTTCACCCTTAATCTTTTCTAAATGCTCAAGTTCAACTTCAAAAACGTTGCAAGTATTACCCAGTGCTCGTAATTTTATTCTATTTCTACACAGTGCATTGACAACTTGTAACCCAAACCATTTCTTTTCTTTGATTTTACATCCGTTACGATAGAAAATGAACTTTCTGCACCTGCATTAGAATGTGGAAGGCTGAGAACACTTAGCACTAATTTTCGTAAATTAGGAAATGCTAGTTCTCCTTCAAGAGTGCGAGAATCTATAACAGCCGACCAAAATCATTCAATGCGAGCTTCAAAAATTCTAGTTCATCCTCTTCTGGGAAAGCATAAGGCCAACATTCCCATTTTTAAAAAAGACCATCACTGTCCTCTTTGCCAATGTTTTCAGCTACTTCGAAAACAGTCGCGATCTCAGCCATCCCTTTCAGAAAATCTAATTTTGTCCAAAGACTATGATACATATAGTAGAAGTGTTGACTTCAAATTCATTGCGGCAGTTACGCGGCAGTACAATAATATTTGTGCAATGCATTGCTGAAAGGCTAGCCACCTGGTCGTTGACAATTTTAAGTTTCTAAGACATTTGTCATTAAAAAATTGTTGATCGAAACCAAGTCTAGCAGGACATAACAGACGCATTGTGAGAAGCGAGACATGTGTTTTTTTACATTACGGTCAGCGGATCCATCTACTAAAACTGAGAACTTAACATTAAGCAAATTTTCGAATATCTTCTCTGCCTCACTGTATGCCAATACGTTTTCAATTACCTGAGTCTACTTTGATCTAGACAGTTTAATATCTTGAGCGATTAATGAATCTTTAAAGATTTTTTTTTAACAGGAAGCATTGCATCTACAAATTCTACTGCTTTCTGCTATCTTAACGTCATTTTCATGATTTCCCACTTTCGTGTTAACAAGAAAATCAGCAGAAAAGACAATACTTTCTCGATGAACTTGAACAGCCGCATGTCTTTTGATACTGTACAATTTAGCTACGAAATTGTAAACGCAAATTACGCATGTGGCCTTCTTTTTCGATTTATAATGTTGCTGCAGCTAGGGTTGCCTCCTTTCGCTTATGGTTTTTCCGGCCTATGTCGAAAGACGGCTGAAGGGGAGGGGTATTCCGAATACAAGAGGGCAGAAGTGAAAGGGGAATTTTTGAGTATATGCTATTTTGCCGGCCTTATATAGGGCTGGTCGGGGGTCCGAGCGGCAGCCGGCCTTCGACTAAAAATTCCGGCTAGGCCGGTCAAATTCCGGCCAAGTGCAACCCTAGCTGCAGTCAGCCAGCAAATTTAATATTGTCCATCCACTCTACCCTTTTCATACTTCTTTCCTTATTATGTAATATCAAGGTCTTTTTTAAAAAGAGAATAAACATACCTTCGGCAACGTAATATAAATTTAACTCAATCAACTATATATACGTTGGCCGCCAGACCTTTCTTGAGTCAAAAAAACTAAATCACGATAATTAAACAACATCTCAAAAGTAACTCCAATACTAGAATTCTAAACTCAACAAACAAACGACATTATTGAGATTTTGATGTACCGGAATTAGAACTCAATTTTAATCTAAACTAGCTCAGATCTCAAGTTGGAAAATTAAGCAGAGGGCGTGGTTTTGTATTAACAGGAGTTTCTTACTCGTGAATGCTAACACAGCGAATCGTACAGCAATTAACTAGGTTTTCATTTATTTAATTACATTCTTACGATTGGCGGAACATAGATCGATCAAAACTCAAAAATTGACATTTTCTTATTTTTACAATTAAGTCTGACATCTTCAAAATAATCTTAGATTTTTACAGCGAAACGGAATACAACTTCGGTGAAAAATCTTACAAATGGATTCTTCGAAATGCAAAGTGAATGGACTTAACAATTTAATGCTTTTCCGTTTCGATACTCCATAATTTCGCGGAATTTAATAATAGTGCCTATCTTAATTTATTATGGTGAATTTCTCGTAAGAAGGGAGCGTAGGAAACAACTGTTTTTTTTTCGGAGGTAATGAGGGGAAGAGCGTAACAACTATTCACAAATATTAGGTTGTGGGACAAACAACTGCATTTTCAGTAAATGAGAAAATATCTCAGATTAAGGGGCACATTTCACTGAAAGGGTTGAGATAATAATTTATTGTTAGAAAACAATTAATTATTATTCTGGGGCACTATGGTAGGGGGGGGGGGGGCTATTCACAAAAGTGAGGGTATGGGCAAATGACCGAAAAATCCACAAAAATGATATCATAGGAAAATTGCACAAAATCAGATCACAATAGAAAATTGCACAAAATCAGATCACAATAGAAAATTGCACAAAATCAGATTACACTGCTCATTGATGTGAGCTTTCTGGGCACCAAACTAAATTTTAACCTTCTGCGACGTCCCACGATGATGATGTTGACTCCGAGAAAGGGTTTACGTGTAGGAAAAATAGACATTCGGAGCGAATCAGCAATACGAAATTAAACTACAAACTAGATCGAAAGGAGTCATGGGTCATCGTATAGCCTCAGTGGTGTATCAGGCAATATAATTCATAATTTGATGAATTATCTTCAACTAAAATATTACCATGGACTGTGTTTTGTGAGTTGCAAATTGCAACATCACAATTATTACCTGATGCCTCGAAAATCTTTTCATCTAAATCCTTTTTTGCGACCAAAAAATTAGCTGACAAACAAGAAAACACATGATCGAAAATCAGTCGGTAAAGCTGATGTAATAAATATTATTTCTAACAACAATTTATTGGAACACAAATTTTCACAATTTTAAGTTTTCTAAACAAATTCCTGGATTCTTATGAGGCAAAAATCTTTTACTCTCATGAGTTTCTGCTTTACGCCAACGTTTTCTGCTCACATGGGACTCCACCTTGATTGCACCCATTGATAGTAGTCTATCTACACTTGAATCTGATACCCAACAAGGCCGATTTTTGTAGGACCCAGAGTCGTATGGTCAAGACGTGAGTGTCGTGACGCCACGCCTCAGTGACATGGCGCTCGGAAGCAAAGTAAGAGATGACGTCGTCACGCGAAAATCTGATTGTCCCGAATATTAATGGTCCGTCAGCAACTCACACTGCGTTCGGTAACTGTAGAGATGGGAGTTAATTGGCATTATAAGACATTCGTCGGTCCTTCATCCAGTGTGCGTTAGAAAAAAACAGGCACTCCTGTTAATCCGCCAACGTGGCCGTAAGCTTCGGAACGACAAGTCTGGTTGACTCTCGGTAGATCATGACCCTGGATACCATGGGTTTTTTCTTAGCCTCGAAATGTCGACGGGTAGCCAGTATTTGTAGCATGAAAACAAACATTTACGGAAGGAATAAATAATCGTTACATAATAATTTTAGGTGAGTGCTCTTTACATCGAGGTATGACCTTTGCTCCTGATTCTCATAACTCATATTTTTCCCCCGAGATCATTTTAAATCAAAGAGGTTTTGAAGTGACAAGGATGCAAAATTTACCCTGTAACAATAGTTACATCATTTGCATCTGCGTCCTCACTAAGATTCCAAGAACACGATATCGCGGTAAGAGTGGATATTCGCAACCCTACTAAAAAAAAGTCAGGAATCGTCAGAAAAAAAGTCAGGACTTCTGACCATTTCTGACCACTTTTGTTACGTGTCTCGACAGAAATTGTCAGAATTCGTGAGAAATGTTCAGAATTCGTGAGAAATGTTCAGAAATCCTCAGAGCTTGGGTTCGAAGGATAATCCTTTTATTAGGGGTCCAACAATAGAATGTCATAAAACCTAATCCCTTTTATATTTCCCAGGTTATTTATATTATTTATTTATATTTATTCATGCATATTCTCTTTTTACTTATATTTAATTATTAATATTTATATATTAAATGACTCTGCAAGGTGAATCTGAAAATTTTGTCCGTTTTGACGTATCTCTTTCTCTTTACAAGATACATTATATTTAATCTAATTAAAAATTTTTAGGTATTATTTTCAATTTTCAATCCTTTTGGGTTGGCCTACCTGCGATCCTAGCCGATGAGCTACCTGAGCTGATAGGATGTGAATTAGCATATCTTCAGAAATCGTCAGACTCGTCAGGAATGGTCAGGAATCGTCAGAACTTCTGACCATTTGTGACGATTCCTGACTTTTTTTTAGTAGGGAATGCATTTTTACGCATTGAAATTAGTGAAAACTATCGTATTTTTGCGTATTGTTTGGTACGTGGATGGAAAACTCGTAGTTTTTCGACAGCGAGTAGTATTTAGTCTTGCGTTGAGTTCTTTATATTGGAAGCAGTTCGAGTGTACCATTTTTTGAATATAGCACGAGCCGTTACTGAGAAATATTAAAGTCACTGGTCGGAAGAAATTGTTCAGAAATTGTTTAAATCGTTGTATGTAGACACTTGCACTACAGCGCAGAATCCACCGAAAAATTAAATAAGTTTATCTCAGTATCCAAAGAATAATGAAAAAGGACGGTTTTGTTTTAAGAAGTGGGAGTTTGCCCACTCAGAATTCAGAATTTTGTTTAATGAATAACACGACACGATTTAAATTAATCCATCATTTTAAAACATAAATGTGATATAATAATCACTAAGAGGTAAATTCTCCCTGCGACACCAAAAGTTTTTGATCCCATAGGTTTCACCTGTCCAGTAACGTTACTTCTTAAATTAATATTAAAGAGATTACATAGAGATAAATTCGACTTTGCACGAAAATGAAATTCCGAGGAAAATTGGGTTAGGAGATTTTTCTTTACACACTTTTTGTGACGCTAGTAAGCTAGCATATGCTGCGGTCATGTTTTTACGAGTAGAAAAACCAATACAGTGTCGAATTAAAATGACTGGCAGCCAAATCGCATGTCGCCCCGGAGAATATGTCTATCCCGCGTTTAGAACTTTTAGCTGCGTGTGTTGAGACTCGGCAAAATCGTGAAATCGTGAAAGCTTCAGGTTATGAAGACATACCAACTTTTTACTGGCCAGATTCAACTACTGTATTGGCCTGGCTCGATCCAGATAAACAATGTGATATTTTCGTTTGGAACCGTGTCCGCGAAATAAGAGAGTGGACTTCGTCAGCGATGTGGAAATACTTTAAACTGCAAGTTGACACTGGTAACTGATTAACTTGTCGACAGATTTTTCAAACCGAACTCATTTGCGAGGGAAGTTTTGGATTCTATGTATACGAAAGACAGTACGATCTGTTGTATCAAAATACGTTGTACGTAAGAGATTCGATGCTAAGAAAATGAAAGCAGATCCAGCCCCTTTACGTGTCCACCGAGTGAAAGATGCAGTATTTGAAGTAATTGGAGTTGATTTCGCTGGACCAGTATTTTTACGCGGACAACAAAAGGGTCCTTAAAAACTTGAGATAAATGATTTCAACTCTCGAAATAAAAAGGAGAGTTAGTCCGGTGAACGAGAGGCCTATTTCATAGGGAGCACTATTATCTTTAAAAACTTATTATTTACTTCGCAATTATTTTTATTGTATTTTGTCAGCACGAGCGAGAGTCATCTCTCGACATTCATCGTCGCACGTGTTCCATACCCGATCACAACATCAGGGTTAACCATAAACAAAGAGAGACAAAGAGATGCCACCACGGGGGTGATGCTGCGTGATAAAAATTGGAAACAAATATTTTCAACGTGACCGCTTATGGAGCGAACGTGGGCCTATTTGAGAACTTTGGGAACTAAAATCGCAAGTGGCTGTGCGGGCGGGATATTTAAATTTGAACTATTGTACTTATTAATGTAGGTCCCAGTTACCGGCGTCAGAGCGGGAGGTGGGCAGCGAAAGTACATGCAGTGCTGTTAGTGAAACTGACGGGGAGGGAATTTTCCAAAAGCCACGACGGCCAACAACGCGTCGAGCGGTGCGTCGGGCAGAGGGAGAAAGCGGGACGGTGGCAACGAAGGAAGCGAGAAGGTAAGGGAGAGAGCGTCGAGCGCAAGTGACGGGGAGGATCTCTTGAAAAGGAAGAGAGACAGCCAAGAGAGTCCGGAGAAAAGCGAGGTCGAGAGCCCGTTTAAAAAAAGCGGGATAACACCTAGGTCACCCCCCCCCCCCCCAAATGGAGGGGATGTTGGAAAAGGAGGCTCTCGGGATGTTGTCAGGTGAGATCAGGGGGCTGAGGGAGGACGTAAGGAGGACCAAGGAGCAGATGGAAGTCATGAGGGAGGACTTGAGAATCAGAGATGAGAAATGGGAAAAGGAGGTGAAAGAGCTGAGAGAGAGAGAGAGAGTAGATGGGTTAGAGAGGGAAAGAAAAGAAAAAGAAGTTAAAATAAAACAGATGGAAGAGGAGATTAGGGTGTGGAAAGAAAGGACGGGAAAAAGGCTTGAGAAGGTGGAGGGCATGACGGAAATGGAAATAGGAGACGGGGGTATTGGGGGCGAGATTAAAGGTATTTGGGAGAGGGTAGGGAAGATGATAGAAGAGAAAGTGGGAGAGCGTAGGAATGGAAAGGAGGAGAGGGCACGGTAGGGAAAGTTAAGTTGGAGGGGAGAAAGGAGAAAGAAGTGGCGGTTGTGGAGTTGGAGAGCTGAGAAGAAAAGTTGGGGGTAATGCGGAATAAAAATAGGATAAAGGATAAGGAAGTTTTCATCGATCACGATTTGACGAGAAAGGAAAGGGGTGTACAGAGAATGCTGTACAACAGGGCTAGGAGGGAGAGGAGTGAAGGGAGATCGGCGAAGGTAGGATATCGGAAAATAAAAATAGACGAGAAAATGTGGGTGTGGGACGAGGAGAAAGAGGTGTTGAAGGAAGTGCAGGGGAATTTGTTTCGTAGGAAGTAGGGGGGTGGGGGTAAGGCAGGGTAGAGGAGTTGTGAAGGTGCTTTACTGGAACGTAGCAGGGGTAAAGAAGAAGGATGAGGAGTTCTGGAGGTATATCGAGGAATTTTATGTGGTAGGACTGGTAGAGACGTGGGTGGAAAGAAAGGAATGGGATAGAATAGAGCCAAAGCTGCCAAGGGGGTATATAGATGGAGACTCCAGGAGGCGGTCAGAGTGAAGAAGAAAGGAAGGGCTAGTGGGGAAATTATAACGGGGGTTAGATATGGATTAGAGGAAGAAGCTCACGGAGAGGAAGAGGGGGAGGGAGTGCAAATGAGGAAAGTGAAGATAGGAGGGGTAAGCAGTAAGTTTGTGACAGTGTACAATAAGGATGGGATGGAAAGAATTAAAGAAAGGGTGGAAGACCTGTTAGGTGAAAGAGAGGAGGGTATGATGGTACTGGGTGGGGACTTTAACGCGAGGATGGGGAGGAAAGGGGGCCTTTACAGGGAAGGGGAGAGCTTCGAAAGGAATTCGAAGGATAGGTCAATAAATAAGGAGGGGTAGATTCTAAGGGACTGGATGGAGGATAGAGGCTGGGCGGTGGCAAATGGCATGGCCATTAGGGTTGTGGATAAGGGGTGAGAACGGCGGAAGGCAAGGTGAGGAAGAAGTGTCGACGGGGGAGAGGGTTAGCTGGACGAGGGAGGCGATAGAGAAGTATAAGGAGCAGTTGGGGAAGGTACGCTTCGAAGGGCAGACGGTGGAAGAGATATGGGAGGATTTAAAAGAGAAAGTGAAAGGGTGCGTGCAAAAGAAGGTATTTAAAAAGAAGAAGAAAGGAGTGGTGAAGCCGTGGTGGGATAGGGAATGTAAAAAGATGAAAAGGAAGGTGAAGAGGCAGTATAAGAAGTGGAAAGAGGGTACTGGGAAAAGGGAGGAGTAGGTAGAAATGAGGAAGGGGTTTAGATTGATGTGTAAGAAGAAAGAACAGGAAAAGGAGAAAGAGCTGGAGGAGGAGTTAGGAAATGTTAAGACAGAGGGGGACGTCTGGAAGATAATAAATAGGTTTAGGAAGCGTAGAGTAGGGATAAGCGAGAAGATAGGGAGTGAGGAGTCGAGGGAGTTTTTTAAAGAATCATTCCAGGGCTCAGATTCATGGAAGAGAGATGGAGGAGTTGAATGACGAGGAGATAGAGAAACAGACAAGGATGTTAAGAAGGTCAAAATCAGCAGGGCTGGATGGGATAGAGAACGAAGCATGGCTGTTTAGTACACAAGAGGTTAGGGAGAGGCTGAAGGAGGTAGTGAAGAAAGTATGGAGGGGAGAGGGATTCCCACGAGGGTGGAGAGAAGGGTTAATAGTACCTCTGTATAAGAAAGGAGATAGGGATAGGCAGGAAAATT
>CAKNYM010037486.1:0-16814 GCA_932195095.1 Andricus curvator | reverse complement strand
CCCCCCCCCCCCCCCCGAAACTGTAAATATTATTCCTTTGTCTTTCTCTTAGTACAACTTTCTCGGAAGGTTGTTGCAAAAAATAGCGTGTGATACACGTGCGCACAGGCAATTGCTGACTCGTGTGATTTCAGCATTCGCCTTCAGCTCTTCGCACTCGTCCTCGTTTTCGCACTCGCTTCGCTCGTGCGCTAACCTCCAACTCGTGCTTCGAGCCTCCGGCTCATGCTGACAAATTTACACTCGTTGGCAATCGCCTATTTTGCGCACTTGTATCACAAATAGCTATTCCTTGATTGTATTACTTCGTATTTTGCCATATTTACTAGAATTTCGTTTCCAAACTTTGAATTTCCGAACTTTGAATTTTGAAGGCACGCGTACCTAAAATTTCTAATGTCACATGAACGAATGAAGTTGGTTACAAAAACATATCAATGTATATAACCAATAACAATCGAATTCAAGGTTCATATATTCCAAATATACCTTTGGGAAAAGAGTTCATTGGGAAAAACGGGCTTGGGTAAAGGCGGCTTTGGGAAACGCGTTTTGGGAAAACTCTCCACCAACCCTAATGCTTAATTCACGAACACTAACATACGCTTAAGAGGAACCGAGTTATTTTATGGCTCTTACTCCGGCGATGCTTTCCCACAACATTAGGGAAACGGAAACTCCTGATATCGATGTTTTTAGTCAAATATATTTAAATGCTAGTTGAAAACGTAAGCAAGAATTGATGAAACATTTGAGAATTGTGTATGTAATATTTTGAATCATTGGTCTCAGTCGTTGGCATTGGAACTAAAAGAAAAGAAATATGGATCCCTATAAATGCGCTACTCAGTATGAATGATGAATCCCTATATGGCTCTCCAGGATCAATGTTTGGATCCCTATAACAGAGCTCTCCAGTATGAATGTTGGATCACTATAAACAGGATATCCACGATGAATGAATGTCTTGAGTACCTGTGGGTGGAAAGTGGGCCAACATAATAATAATAAATTACGACAAAAGAGCCTCGGTGGCTCAGGTGTTTATACGCTTAGACCTCATGTTAGAGGTCTGGAGCTCGATCCCGGAGCTGGTACTTCTGGAATCCCACCTTGAGCTGTAGGTCAACCCACCTTGCACTTGAAGGCAACCCAGTCCATGAATGATGAGGTAAAAAAACCAGGCTTTGACGAATATGTCAAATTAGGCACACTGCTCTTATCAGATAACTTGATTGCATTAAGAAAATGCGTCCGTGACTGATGATATATACCGGAACAGCCCATATTCATATATGGTAGTTTATGGTAATTTCTCCGTAATTTATGGCAACTTATCGCCTGATATTAGTCAAATCGAATAAATACTCACAATCAGTCTGTCAAGTGGGAACCCGTAAAGCTCGAAGTTATGTTACTAGAGGTTATGTTGATGTGTTGTTGGTATGTCCGTAATATCCTCAGGGCTTGGGCGTTGCTCCCTCTGCCTTAAGCACATCATGTCCTCCGCGAGCATGAGTATCTCTACCCGAACGTTCCATATAATTCATTTGTGTTCTTGTCGTCTCTTATCTTGAGGACTATCAATTAGTGTTAAGACTGATAACACCGCAGTTGCTATACAGGATTTAGGCACTTCTGGAAAGTAATTGGATCGAAATACGCATACGTAGCGGCTAGAAACAGTGATCTTGCTCAAAGTGCGCCAGCACAGCAGCCACATTACGCCTACTCTCCAGTGAAGGATTTTGCTAATAATTGATAACGTCTTTTTGTATGCAACCATTTATTCACACATCGCGTACAGATGGGTTTGTATTGTATACATTAACAAGCAGAGCAAAAAAAAGAGCATATGTGTTTTGAAAATGTATAGCAGTATTGTACTTTATATTGTATGCTTAATAGTACGTTTCACCGATTCGTTTGAAAGTTTGCTTAATGGCTTGCTTGGTGGTTTGCTTCAAGAATTTTTTGACGTTTTGCTGGAACGATCGCTCGCGGGATTGGACTACGTACACCCGCAGCTTTATCATTTCTTAAATTAACCTGGTATATTTGATACACTCGAAGATTTGCTTGACTGCTTACTTGACGGATTGGTTGATGGTTTGTTTCTAGCATTTCTCTGCGTGCAACAGCCGCATCAGCTTCATCTCTTGCCCGAACATATGAAAAGCGACGGTTGACACCCAATTGCCAAAGGTCTACGGGTGAAAGGATTACAAACTTGTTGGTAGCTATATTAAATACATTATCAGTTTCGCCAAACAAATTCGATATTGGTCTAATAACATCTCCCTTTTTCCATCCAATGATAACGTTATCCCTCGCTACCAAAATTGAACTTGTAACGAATTCAGTCATATCGTCATCAACGATTTTTCGTAAATTAATTAACTGGGAATTACGTTCATATTTAAATGAGCTGAGTGAAGGCAAGATGCCACCGTGGGACTCAGGAAATAATTCCCTTAAAGTCGTCTGCGAACTTAATTCTGTAAGAAGAAATAGAAATATGTGAATTTTAATACTTATAAGACTATATAATTTCGAATGATTAAATAGGGAAACGCATGTAAAATATTGGCTGCATTATTATTTATATGTCTATTTTATTAAAAATTACAGGCACTCCGAGTTTTAGGTAAAGGATGTATCGATTTTCCAAGTTTGAAACGCTGAAGAGAATAAATTATAAGAACAAAGATTTTCTTTTTTGAAAAATTTATTATTCGAAAATAAAGGCTCATATGGGGAATTGTCAAATTGGTGGCACTCATTTTATTTTTATTTCCATTTACTTTAATTTCATATGAAAACAGTGTGTGCGCTGTCCCACTCTCAGTCTGTGCTTACTCTATTATGCTGGTAAAAAAAAAATCGCAAAACAACCCTTAAGTACCAAAATCAACCCCCTTCAAAAAATTTGAATTGTTCACAAATTCAATCCTGGCGTATTTTTGGGCTTTTTGGGATCCTCGAAAATACCCACTCCGGTGTTTGGCATCAACTCTTAACGTTAGAAATCAACCCCTTTGTCCCACGCAGATATGCCTGTGAAAAGAAAATATTTTTTTGAATTTTTGAAATATGAAGGGTTCAAGAAAGCGTTTCTAAAACATTTTCAGTTGAAAAGCTGTTTTACTTTTTTTAATATAAAAAGTTAGAGAAAAAAATACAAAAAAGTTTTGTGCGGAACCGGTCGACATTCCTCTGGCATTTACAGTAATTATGAAATTAAAAGTAATTATAAACAAGTTATAAATATCGTTTTTGTTTGTTCAACACAAAAATACTTATAAAATGAATAAACATTTATTTTAACTTAACAAATGACGTAGCTCGTATTGTTTGGTTTAAGAAAATTAATTCCTTAATATATATTTTTAAATTAAAGAAATATTATTTGGTGCTATTTGGTAATAATAAATGATCGGGGAAAAATGTTTACTTTGTATCAGATATGACATGTGGTTTTTGTTTTTGGTATATTATACAAGAAATTGTTTTACCAGAAGCATAAAACATAGGGGAAGTAAAACTGGGATTTAAAAATTACAGTGAAAAAAAAAATTCGGTTTAGCCTGCGATTTTTCGCAAATTTTGTTGTCTTATCACTTTGGTCATTGTACTCAACCCATTCGCCACTTTTGCGCAAGCATATGGCTGTGTAGTGGCTAATGTCGAAACGATCATTAGACCTTCTCCCTATAGGGTTTTAAAGTTGATAATACCTCAAAGTGTGGATTCCGCTTTTTGTAAGCGTGCCTTTGTTGTTATTTTATTGAGAAGTAATTGCGAATCAAATCCATTTAATTCTTCGACTTCTAAGAATAGAGATTTTCCTAAAAATAAAATTTCTAGTATTATTGTACACGTCGATAGCAAAATAATTTTTATATTCAAAGACACTAAAGAAACTGACAATCTATGTCTTAACTTTACCTGATTGTAGGCGGTCAGAGCCGTTCCCTTTGAAGCATTATACATTTCCTTTTGACACATATCCCTCTAAAGCATACATTTTTCCTTACACACAAATTGTTCGAAACTTCAAGCACGGAAGGTTAATGGGGTAGCTGATTGCGAATTTCAAGCCAAAAGTAAATTTCCAAAATTAAAAATGGTGGATCCAATATGGCGGACAAAAAATGTAAAAATAAGTCCCGCTTCTTCAAAATGGATTCTCGGCGGTTTTTGGGCCACTGATTACGAATCTAAAGTCAAAATTCCAAAATTCAAAATGGCGGATACTGTATTTATTCATTTATTCCGCCATATTGGATCCGCCATTTGGAATTTTGACTTCTGATTCGTAATCAGCAACCCAAAAAACCTTCGAAAACATATTTTGTAGCTAAGGGACCTATTTAAAAAAGTTTTTTTCTGCCATGTTTTCAGCTAATCAACTATTGCCGATCAGTCTCAATTACATTCATTGTGTAAAAAGACTGTATTTTTTCACTTTGCTTATTTATAAAATCCATTCCGTTGAAAAATAAACTGTTTTCAAGGTCTCATGATGTCAAATGAAGTTCTATAATACTTTTAACTTTCTCTTTGTTCTTGTAATTTGTTAAAAATTAAGTGAAAAATATTTAAAAACGAGGTCAAAAAGGTGCCATACATTCATGTCACTATGCCGCAAAAGGTTAAGAAAGATTTGTAGATATAAATAAGCTTTTAGTTAAATGAATTGAAAATATATCTGCTCAATTTTTACCTATGGAAGTTTCGGTCGTTCGAACTATTCCATCGCAATCCTTTGTTTGACAGCGAGCTGGTGTGAATGTCACTTCGTCCACGAAAATGTCAGCAAAGTCATCTCTTTTTAATATTTCCACTGAAATGGAAAGGACATTTAGCAATCTTCTTATTTCGTGGCCGCATAAATCGCATTTGTAACTCTGCCTCGAACTATAAGCGTCTTTTACTATTTGTGTATATAAAATGTCGGCTACTGCAGCACAATTTAAGATGAGGGACTCTTCTTCAGAATCTTTCTTCGGCTTGAATAATGGATACAAAATCTCGACTCTTTTTTTGTAAGCCTGAGGGCTTATCCCCTTTTCGGCCACAATGCCAATTAGTTTGAGAAATGGATTGTCAATGACGATTGCATCAATCGCAGCCTTAAATGAAGGCCTGCCTACATATGTGCTGAGCATCAGTTGGAACAAGTTATCGAATGGGCAAGTGTTAGGTAATGTAACTTTTTTGTCACCCAACTTGATGGACTTTAATTTCAAGCGACTGTCTTGTTGCAGCGATTTGATCCGTCGATTTTTTACAAGATAAGCATAATCGCTCTTCTCCATATCTTTCTGAGTCCCCATTTATCTTATATATTATTACTTTTAAAGTATTAATATTTTTTTTTAGTCTGTGAAACAATTATGTCTAGTTCAACTGAAATCCAAACCGTCACTTCCTCGGTCCGTTTCGCTAGTGCTTCCACAATGAAATTTGAACCTTTGCATAGGAAAGATAACAAAAAAAATGAGAAGGCAGCCAACCAAATCCCCTTCCTTCTCTTATTTTTACTGCTTTCGTCTTCTTTATTTTTATTATTACCAAATCACGGCACAAAAACATTCATAATATTTAACAACGTTTCGGTGCTCATACAGCACCCTTATCAAGGTAAGAAATATTAGAGCAGGTAGGAACAGTGACGAACCAACGATGCTCCCTCCTCGACACCTGAGATCCAAGTGAGAAATGACCTCCAATCCAAGTCAGCTAAATTAAAATTTTAGAATTTTAAATTAGATTAAAATCAAATTCAAAATCCTACTTAACTTCCAATACTCAAGCTAATGTATAGAATTCCTGAAAATAAAAACAAGAATCTAACGACCAAATTTGGACAAGAACCATAAAATGCTCCTATTGTAATTTAAAAGAAAAAAAAATTTCTTGAAATAAACAAATTTTCTTTGGAAAAAAATAAAAAAGTCATTACATGTTGCCACTTTCTTCCTTCTAAAATAGTACATAAAAATATGAAATAAAAAAAAGAGAAGGAAGGGGATTTGGTTGGTTGCCTTCTCATGTTTCTTTCCTCTCTCTTATTGTTGTCCAAAGAAAATTTTTTTTTTCAAGAAATTTTTTTTTTAATTACAATAGGAGCATTTTATGGTTTGTGTCCAAATTTGGTCGTTAGATTCTTTTTTTTTATTTTCACGAATTCTATACCCAGACAACTATCCACATTCTAACAGTAATATTGAGTAACCCCGAAAAGCAACCCATAGTACATTAAGCATAGCCCGTTTCAGCAGCCTTAAACTGAAACAGCTAAAAAAAATCTCAAATTGCAAATATTCACACCAGATACCACGCCAAGACTCAAACTGATATCGCCATCGCCACTGTAATATTCAACAACCGCCAAAAACTACCCCTAGCATATTTCACGAACCCTGTATAATACGCCTTCAGATAGTTTGTTAAATGAACTAGGGGTTGGGTTTTAATGTGGTTGAATATTACCATGGAAATGAGGATTTGAACTAGAGTCTTGGGGAGGTGTATGTATGGGGTGACTATTTCTAATCCGAAATTTGTTTAGCTGTTTTAGTTGATGACAGCCGAAACAGGGTTCGTAAAATGTATTAGAAGTTATTTTTTCGGTAGTTGAATATTACTTTGGAGATAAGGACAGAAACTAAAGTCTTGGGAAGAGTTTCGGGATGATTGTTTTTGAGTTGCAATTTCTTTGACTATTTAAGTTGAGTACAGTAAAGACGTTGTTTTTTAAATGTACTAGGGGTTGTTTATGAGAGTACTGAATATTAATGTACATGTGCGGATACGAAATAGAGTCTTGGGATGATGTTGATGGTGATTATACTTGATTTGAAAGTTTAGTGGCTGTTTCATTTAAGGGCATCCTAGATGGGTTTGGTTAAATATGCCAGGGGTGCATGTTAGTGTTATTTGTTGTTTTCGAACAACTAATATTTTTATTTTCAGTGAGCTAAAGAATAGCTCAGATCTACAATATTGGTTTTCTTGTACTTATTCGCTAAGGTTGTCGTAGATAATTTTTTTTATTTTGCTCTCGAATTTACTGTGGTGGAGGTGGTGGCTGCCAGCACCTGCACCCAAAATTTGTTTTTTTTTCAGAAAAATCAAATAGCCCAAAAATCGGTATTGGTGCCCAAAAAGAATCCAACATTATTTCATAAAGAACATTTTCAAATTCGATTGTGGAAATGCTAGCGGAACGGATCTTTATTTACTATTGCATTTTCCAAATTTTCTGACATTGTATCACAAAAAAATGTAGAACATGAATGAGGCTATAATTGAGTCTTATTATCCACTTAATACGCGTCCTTAAATGGAGCTAATTTCATTATTTCATTACAGTGTAAAAAGAAAAACAGAAAGCATATAAAGTGTAGATGAAAATATTTTTTTTTTTTACATAACTTTTTACTTACCTTCTATTTCTTCGTCGGGTGGAAGATCTTTCTTCATGAATTCTTCTACTAAATCCAGATCATCGGGGATTGAAATTTTCTTCAGCTCACATTTCTCAATTTCGCACTGCGCTTTTTTCCCAGAACTATTCGGACCTTCAGTTTCACTGAGGCAAATTATAAGAAATCGTCGAAGATGTTCCTTAGCTTCATCGACGTTGCGTGATTCGATGAAGAAGCTAAGAACTTTCATATACAGTTTGGATATTATCGGTCGCACATCTATGAAAAACTCGTTGTATACGTTTTTAAAGTGTGCAACATCCAATGTAATATAACACGGTGGTATTTCGTATCTGAAAGCCTCTGAATAATCTTCTATTAACTGAAATCTGGTGAAAGAGCATGCTACAGTATTTAGCATGGCTTTGGCCATGTCGCATACTACTTATTTGGGAGGAAGTACACCAGAACGAATGGTTTTCTTTGAAAAAAGCCTATGGTGTTTGTATTACGAGATTCAGTGTACATGTACGCTAAAGCGTATAGACCAGAACCTTTAAGCAGAACGCATTCGTACAAATAAATAGACAATTTAATGATTGTCAAATTAGTAACTTAATAATTGAATTAAAATGATATTAGTTCAGCATAATTATCTTTTTTTTAATTACAACGTAATATAAAATCTCACCAATAGCACCTTTGATGCAAAAAAAACCTTCCAAGTACAAATACATACATTTGTTAAATCGAAGTTGGCCAAGTAATTTTGGAAAAAATACTACTAATAAAATATATTACTTCAGAAACTTTTTTTCTAAGGTATTCTATAGAAACAACTTAACGGGATAAGGCTTTTTAAATTTTATTTAAAAATTTCTATAAGCTAGTTTATAAGAAAAAGTTTCTTAATATATTTTATTAAAAATGTTTTGGCCCAAATTATTTTGCCAACTTTTATCTCACGAATCGAAATAGTTGCACTCAGCAGATTGTTTGTATCACAGTTCTTTTTGGTGGAAATAATGATTATTGCACTGAAGAAGAAATGAAGAAGAAGAAATTAATCAGGCAGGTTCTGCACTTGAAGCGACTGAATCTCTCGGCGATGAAATATGTTGTTTTTTAGAAGAAATTGACTGACACGTATTTCTCTGATTTGAGAAATAAAAAATTTTCCAGGAAAAGTTACGAATATTAAATGTTACCGTGCTTTTTCAAAATCCGCCGGAAAATGTTTAAAAAGTGTATCCTTTTGCTCTTTTGCGATATCTTGCTTCATTCAGGAGAACATTTTTAAAATCAAATTTTTACGAAAAAAAATTCTCTTGACCACAAAAATGGTTTATCATGCATACAGTTAACCAGGTGCCTACATACTGTGAGGAGAAGCTTTTATAGTCATAAGAAAAAAGTTGTATTTTTTAAAAAACAGATTTTAAAATTCAAATACTCATAACTTCGTGGGAATTTTTTTTTCTCAAATCGGAAAAATACGTGTGACCTAATTTTCCCTAAAAATAGCATATTTCATCGCTTAGTGACTTTGCGTCTTTAAGCGTAAAACTGGACTGATTTAAAATGGATTCGGTCAAATATTTTTTTATTTAAATATTACAGAGGATTCAAATAAAAAATACCAAAGCAACGAAATGTCCCTCTATCAGTTGACAAGTAGATTTTGTGCGTTGTATAATTGAATCCACGCGGTACACGCGCCTTGCCCCACCATTTTTTGTTATTACATGTTGCTACTTTCTTCCTTCTAAAACAGCATATTCGCGCTCTGAGTTTTTTTATCACATTTTTCTGTCCTTGTTTATTATTATACTGTTTCCTAAAACGTATATCGTCGAACTCTCGTTCGCTCAAAAACACTTCCATTGTTTTGAAAGGGATATTTATCATCAATGGAATTTGTGGAATTCATCGAAAAATCATTTTCCGGGTGACTTTCAACTGTTTTTCTATCTTCTGGATAGGCGATTATTGCACGCTTAGAAAGTTCTGGATTCATAGCCTTTCTAGTTGCATCTGCATCACACTTAACATAGGAATACAAAGATGATTTTGGAATACTTTGGTTCTTTAATGAAAGTTCTTTGGACATTATCTCCCAAATTTTACGTGATTTGCTGCACATTTTTCCATTTGCTTTCACCACCACGTCTTTATGTTTCAGCACTACTTCCTCGATGTGTTCATATTTTCTCTTTTCCGGACGACCTCCTGTTTCCGGATATTCCGACATTACAAGATTTTAAATGAAAATCCAAAAAGGAAACAAATCAAACGCGAAGGCCAGTTAATAGGTTATTAATCAATCGGTTGAAGGATCGAGAGGAACTAACAATTTTTGTTCACATACTGAAAACATAAATAGAGCGAAAAAGAATGGGGATCTCGCGCGACACTAACAAACCCGCACGTACCGTCCGCTTTCGATGTATATAAAATGGATGTTTTTGTTCACTTTAGTTTATCGATTTGCGAGAATTTTGTGAATAAAAACAGGAACGAGCATTTGTATGATTAAAACATATATTTTAAAGGAAAAGTACATGTATACATACAAGCAAATATATGGTGGACTGTATAGTTTTAATAAAAGTTTCGACAAAGTGACGGACAAGTGCAGTTTTTAACCAGAGACAAATGCGATACAACCGACGAAATGTAATTGATTGACTGTTGGCGCTGAAGCAAAGAGAAGGGTGCGAAAATTGGAAAATTTGGTAAGTTGGGAGAATTGATGACGTCGAGGGCCTTGATTGGTCGAGGAAGTGCAAGGTTGGAGGAGGAGGCGTGGAATGGAAATCTTAGAATCTTAGTGATCCCATGAATTCTCTGACTCTGCCGATCCTGTACATCCAGCTTTTGACGACCATCTTTATGTGGAAAGACGCTAGTTCCAGTGACGGTTGCGGTCTTGTGCATTTACTTTCTGCGCCGCTTCTCGCCAGCTGGTGCTCGTGTTTCTTGCCTTTGATCCCTATATGACCACTAGCCCATACGAGGGTCACGTTATTATTTTCTGAAAGTTAGTTTCATGCGTTTTTGTATTCCCAAGCTAGCTCTGATGTTATGTCTAGTTTTCCAACTGTCGTTAATGTCGCACGGCTGTCCGAGTAGATTATAATCTCCATACCAGCTACGTTTTCTTCTATTCATGTCATATGGCAGCTAAGGACGGCCAGGACCTCCGCCTGAAAGACAATTGCATGTCGTCTCAGTTTCTTGCCTCATTTCTAGAATTGGCAGTGTGCTGATGTCATTTGGGAACCTAGTGTGTTTTGTACCCCAATTTTATCTATTTTCTCTTGCCAGGCATCCCATCACGTGAACCGGCCAGGCAGTTATCGCAACGGGTAGCGGCTTTTTACAGAGCATCCTAGCGTTTGTAATCGTCGCAGCCTATCCTACATCGTTTTGAGTTTCACCCGTGACCATTAGACCACGGCCGCCTATAGGAGCATTGGTTTATGGACAACAGAGTAGAGAAATACAAGCATTTTAGGTTGTTCCAATTTTTCTACGGCAGCATGGAGAGCAGTTTCTACAGAGCAACTCGGCTGAATGGCATACTGCCCTCTATGTAGCGAGAGGCTCAAAGCACCTCATTCCTGATATATCTCTCGACCAGTTTTTCTAGCTTCTTCAGAATGGAGGACGTTGAAATGATCGGCCGGAAATCTTTAGACCCGTTGACTTGAAAATACCTTCTTGATATAAACCACCTTGGCGGCGAAACTCGCTATCATCGAGCCTTATACGCCCAAGGCGAGCCTTCGGATTTTTTGGCAGGATCATCTGATGACTCACTGTATTCAGAGTGTTCTTAAATTCCTCGCAGCAGCCCCTCCAATCCTCCTGTTTGTAGGTTCTTATGTTTTTATTGTATTCATACACAGCCGTCTTGTACATGTCCCAGTCTGAAGGCAATTTAGTTCTGTTTTCCCTGTTCTGCAACGCTCTAGTCTTTGTACTGAGTTTTTTAAGGTGGATGTTCCACCATTATGCTGCTTCCCTTGACTTAATTGTACTTGTAGGGAAATTGTTCTCATATGATATAATCAATGCCATTCACAGAAAATCCGCGGCGTGCTCTAACTCATCTATGGTACCGCAGCTCATGGGAAATTCCACGAGCCTGCCTTTAAGTTACTATTGATATAAGTCCGAAAGTGTCTTTCTGGGGTTTGGGATCTTTGATGCCGCCGGTTTTCCTAGGGCTGGCTGAAACAAGATATGTTTGTGGTCCGAGAGAGACTCCTTGTCGGCAACTTTTCAGCACACTATATTGCTCCTCAGTTCTTCCGAGCATAGAGTCAAATCGAGAACCTCACTCCTGTTTATAATCTGGAATGTAGGAGTATCACTAAAATTAAGAATCTCCAGCTCAGTACACGCTAGGTTTTCAATTGAATCTTTTTCTCTGCAATTGATGATTATGCTATCCCACTGCGATATAAACCTCTAGTCTTTTTCCACTTCTGTCTATGTGTCTCACTTTAAGCTTAGGAACCAATATCGCATCCATACCGTTGACGGCTATGCATGATCTTGGTGCTTTTTCGCCTTGCCGCTTATATATTGCGGGGCTCTACAAGGATAAATGAACCCCTTCCCCTAGTTAGTTGTGGGAACAACAATGAGGCGAGGAATAAAGCATCTATAATAAACATGCTTGCCGTCCCGGTAGTACTCTATTCATTTGGAGTGGTTTCATGGACGAAGGACGAGCTCAGATCCCTCGATATCGGTCACGAAATGTTATACACATTATGAGACGGTAAACTTCATGTAGTGTCTCACTGACAGCTCACCACCGGCTCCGGTTCATTGTTTCCGCGTAAGTCTAAGGAACCGGAGAGGGAGCCGCACCACGAACCTTCAGAGCACTCGCGAGATTTAGAAATTAAATGACTAATGTCTTTGTTCTTTGTTTATTATTTTTTTTTAGTTCCGATGATTGTAAACCTCGAGCCATTTACGCCGATGTCAGTCATGAGAGGAAGCGAGGGCGATACAGACGTCGAAGAGGCGACGAGGTTCAACGACATTATCCCGAGTTACGGCATTATGAATTGGCGAATCGTCCAATCAGGCACACGGCACGAAGCACGAAGAAGTAGGCAAAGGAGCGTTTCTGTACAGAGCAGTGGAGGAAGCTGCTGAAACATTCGGCCTTGATTTCAATATCAGGGGTGAGCAAAATGCATCAAATCTTATCCATCTCGAGTACTCACTCCTAAAGGCCCGGATTAAGAAAGCACAGGAGAAAAACTTCCGCGAACAGCTCCTCGATAAGAGGATGCACGGCATCTTCCACAGAAATATAAAGGATCAGTGTCATATGATCTAACGTTTACTTTCCTTGAATCACCCGGCTTGAAGTCGGGCACGGAGGGTTTCATGTTGGCCTGCCAAGACGGTGTTATTTCCACTTTAGCATACCGTCGCCACATTTTGAGCTAAGACATTCCCGATGATAGCTTCAGAGTGTGTCATGCACACCCCGGGCATCTAGGACACATACTATCTAGTTGTCCAACTCATGCGGGAACGACCTACATCCAAAGGCACAATACGGCACTAAGAGTGCTTTATTACCATCTATGTCACTTTCACGGCATTATCCCTAATACCGCTCTGCCAAACAGTCCTAGGGAAATAGAGTCAATTGCCGAAAATGAGAAGTGCTGCATGTACCGGAACTTCATATTCTTGACAACTGTTTCTGTTGCGCACTCGAGGCCTGACATAGTTTTTCTTGATTTCAAGACACGAACCATGTTCATTATCAAATTTTCGGCACCAGCTGACAAAAACATCACAGCCAAGGAGAATGCAAAGGAAGAAAGATAAAAACATTTCATAAGGGAGTTTGTACGGCTATACCCAGAATATTCTATTAAGTTAGTTGTCCTGGTCATCGGTGCTCTTGGAGATGCCGAGCTTTCACTGGTTAATAGCCTGTAAAGCATCCCTGCGTGTCAATAAAATGCTAACACACTTGCGGGAAGAGTGCAGAAGGCGGTCGTCCTTGGGTCGCTCCGTATCCTAAGGGTACCCGAGACTTTTGCCGGCAAATGCTGATACTCAGGCATTTTCTTCTTTATTATAAACAGAAAACAATATGTAGATCCCTCTCGTCAGTGCATTAAAAATACTTTCAGCTTACTCACACCACTGTACCAGAAACACTGTTCACTGGTGAATTAATCTTATTATGTTCATTTGCTTGTGAATAATTTTTCTCGATCGGACCGTGAGTCGAGACTCACCTGAGGTCTGGATAAAAGTCTGACCGAGAAGACAAATACTTTTTTTCAGCGCCTGCTGCATACGATATTTTTAGTAAAAAATACAGAGAAATTTTCTATTTGCGAAACAATAAAAACGAATTTTTGAATTTTTAGTAAACTTACCAAAAATTCCCGGAGAAATTTGAAGTTCAGAAATTGGGAGATTGGGTTAATTCTAAATCGAAATGCGCAAACGCAACAGCTAGAAAAAGTAGCTTTGCTCAAAGTACGCAAGCGCAGCAGCTATAACAAGTACTCAATCTCCAAGGGCGCAAACGTATCAGCTAGATAAAGTCTTATAACTGCTTTTTACAAAGGTTGCGGAACTGGTTACTTTCCGCACGCTATACAAGCCTGGAAGAGCGAAAATTCCGTGCATACGTTACAAAATAGTATTTTGGGCTACATTTGCCGAACGTAGGCAGTTCCAAACGAGTGTGAAGTTTGCTATACGAGCCAGAAATAAGCGGAAGATGAGCATGCCCATTTTAAATTTGGTGTTTATCGGCTTGATAGACGTTTGTCTGTAGCCATTTACAAATGTGAAAAATTCGACTTTTTATAGCTTGCCAGAGAGAACATTTTAGTTTTGACTTCATGAAGCTCAATTACTTACAAAATCCATATAATTTTGCATTTTACAGCTCTGAGCACGGTTCCGTTAAGATTTGTTAAGAATTGCGCAGTCAATACAAAAAATATGAAAACCCATAGGTTTCTGTGTTGACGGCGCAATTCTTAACAAATCTTAACCGATAGAAGAAAACGTGTCTGATTTTTTTTGAAAACCGAAGAAAACTGGTAGGACCCTTAACAAAACTCAGTACTTAATTTTTTCTTGGACCACCCTAATGCCACATAAACTAGTATTCATTTCAAATATCTAGAAGTGATTTTAAGTACATGGGTATCAAACTATAAAGTCACATGTTGCATTTCACGCATAAGGGCTTATATTTGCCAAGTGTCTCCGCCTGAAATTTTGTTGTCGCCTATCTTATTGAAACTCTGCCAGATTGTAGTGCTAGTTGACCTCTTTAAATTATGTGAAGGGGCGCACCTAGTATAACGGGTTGTCAAGATACAGCAGCTCGAATTTTCATCGATTCATCCCGACCGCTAACTTTCAATTGTACATAACTACTGATACAGTTATCCAATTTCACTTTTTATGAGGGTTTTGGAAAGGTCTTTTAACGAGGTTTACTTTATTTAATAAATATCATTATTATACAATAAAGAAATAGTTCACCTTGATTTTTCATTTTAAAAAACATTTTTGTGTTTTTCTCCAAATGCGTCATTTTTTTATCTTTCTTGAAGTAATTGAGAGAAGATCTCATTTGTTTCTGTTCTACTGGTCGTTATAATTATTTGATAGTATAAGCTTTTCGTCCTTCAATGAAGGACCTCATCAGTACATAACTGTAGATGTTGAATTTTGTTAGAAACCTCATCATCTCTACAGACTATCAAGAAAAATATATTTTTGGTTAAAATACAAAGTATTAATATAAAAATTATTTCATAGAAATTTGTCAAAGAGTAAAAAACATAACCTTACCTAACTACGAACAGTGTGAAAACCCCTCATACCGATGAGATAACTATCAAAGGCAGAACAACCATGCTTAATTTGTTTTACGTTTAAAAATGTTTTCCAAAGCTTATTCTCCTCCTCCCTCGCTGCCATTTTAGGAAGATTTAAAAATAAACAGGATTGTGGGCCAACACATATTTGCTATTATGACGGTTCGAAATGCAGAGAAGAGAACCTAGTCTAAACTGAAAAGAGTCACGTGACTAACGACGAAGACGCGCGTAAATTTTAATATTTGAATTTGACTATCTATTATTAGTAAGAACGGCGAGATTGTGATATATATCACTAAGATATTCAATATCCGATCTTTTGTTGATATTATTACTATTTTTAACAATATGGAACATTTCATTAAAATTACAATCATAAATGTGTTCTTTAATCCCAGCACTGATGTACTCGTATCTGCTAGTTTGTCCTATATAGACACAGCCGGATTCGTAGGTAATATAGTAAATGACATGTGTTGGTGCATCAAACGGAATAGGATCTTTGTTGTCAGAAAAACAATTAAACGAATCTTTCTCGTACATGAAAACCACTCTAACATGATATCGACTGTATACATTTTTGTAAGCATTAGAAAGCTCATTAATATAGGGTTGAACGATAATGTCATTCTCTACCTCGTTCAGATTATTATTGTTATTAATGTATGTTTCTATGCATTTTTCTGGATAACTATCATCCCTTAATAATTCATCTACAATTTTTAAATTCTTCTCATGGTACCTATTATCTGATAATCCAATTGCTCTGTCAGTTAAATTCGTAATGATGGATATTTTATCTTTGATAGCTATTTCAAAATGAAAATTGACGTATCTACCGGAGCTAGTATTTTTCCTGTACCATAGGGGTACCATGAATTTGTTTATAGTATTTATTTTGAAAAACGCAGTATGCGTTGTCCAAATAAAATTCTACGAGTAGAAAAAATTCTCTGTGTGGAATATTAGTATGTTCTTTAATATTATGCCAGTTTATTTTGAGACATTCAAGTCCCAGGTTTTTAGGTATATTTCTAAAAAGTGACTTAACATCAAGTGAGACTAATCTAAAATGATCAGAAATACGTATGTTACATAACATTACAGTATGTCACCATTACCTAGTATGTTAAATACATTTTTTTTTACGTAAGCTAGAAAAAAAGCTTGATTTTTTTCTCTTGAAAAAGATCCCAAAACGAAAATGGGATGGAAAATATTGGTTGAGTTGTAGAAGGTCGTAAGAGGGCGGGTAACCCGCACCAACTAGCCGCAGCACTACCAGTACCAGGCGTGCTGTAGTGTGTCAGCGGTTCTAATAATTGATTAAAGTTATCCCTGGGGTCTTTTAGACCCCGCCGTTTTTAAGCGTGAGTCATTTTCTCCATTTTTAGTTTAGTTTTTAATTTTTTTTCATATGTTAAAATTAAATATATATATATATATATATATTTAATTTTAACATATGAAAAAAAAT
>CAKNYM010037485.1:0-14992 GCA_932195095.1 Andricus curvator | reverse complement strand
AAATTTTACGTTCGGATATATTTTTACCCACGGGATCGAGTGACCTCTAGAGGTCACATGAAGGTCAAAAGCATTCTTTAGAATTTCGGAACCTAGTAGCTTGTCATGGTTTGCTAATATCAATGTAATGATCCTTACAAAATACGTTTTCGGGTGCTTTGGTACGAATCCGTGGCTCCTATGACCCCTACACGTCAGGATCAAGGTCATTGGAAGGTCATATTCGATAATTCGAGAGATATCATGTTTTTGACCTCAAACACGTTGTACAAAGACCGAAGAGTTGAATTTGAATACCTTATAACCTCAAAGTTTCATACACCAGCAGGAAAAAAAGTAAATCTATATATCCCATAACCTAAAAACCTAAACCACAACATTATTTGAGGTATTTAGATTTTTTGCCTGCCTTGCCGTGTATATATTTTGAATCCCTCATATACAATAGCGTTTTCATAGGTAATTTCCTCTGTATATGGCTACCATGACGCGATACAGGCTAAGGAATTTAGAATTATTGATTTGATCTTCATATGACCTATAGAGGTCACTGCGAGCCGTAGGGAAAAATATATCCGAAAGTAAAATTGCCCGCTCTTTCAGAATCTGAGTTCAAAAAGATTATATCTCTCGAATAAGGGAAGCTGACCTTCAACTGACCTTAATGCTGACGTTTAGGGGTCATAGGGGTCACGGATTCGTGATCAGCACACCCGAAAACGTATTTTCTAAGGGTCATTACCTCGAAATTAGCAAACCATGACAAGCTACTGGATGCAGATGATCTAAAGAATGATTTTGACATTCATATGACCTCTAGAGGTTACTGGACCCGTGGATAAAAATATTTCCGAACGTAAAATTTCCTACTCTTTCAGAATATGAGGTCAAAAACATGATATCTCTCGAATTAACGAAGTTGACCTTCAAATTACCTTGATCCTGACGTGTAGGGGTCATAGGGGTCACGGATTCGTGATCAGCGCGCCTGAAAACGTATATTCCACTTGCTTACACCCCCGAAAATATTTTGTAGTCCTGCGTTATTTTCGAACAATTTCCACTGATGTTGAGGCAAGTCGTTTCATGGTTAATTAAAAAAAATATATTGGTAGTTATAAGAATTCTCTCACTGGAAATATTAAATATAACATTTTTAGAGAAGAATAAAAAAAAAGGTTTATTATTTGATTAAAATCATCGCGTGGCTCGAATTTTTGCCGATATTTATCACTGTGCGTCGTCGCGGCGGCCGCCTTAGGTCAGGCGTGTGCTGTACAGGGCCGTCGAGAGGGTGGGTCAGGCGGGGATAAAAACCTGGGGCCCTCCAGAGGGCCTGCTGTCCTGAAATCTGTATTTATTTATTTTCCAACTCCAGCCATTCAGATATTTTAGCTAGACTTAATGAGTTTTTTTTTAGTTTCAGTTCTAAATTATATCAAGATCCACCAGAAATTAATTGCATTAATTTGATTAAGAATTTTTCGTTTTTTACATCTCGCCAATCACGTTTTCCTCCAACATTTTTGACGTTACTACTTTCTATAGTGCAAGTAAGTATCGTCTTGTAAACAGAAAAGGATATCGAACAACACTGAGGATCGTTCTTAGCCTAAACACTTAAGCGACAGTAGACTTTTATAGACAAGTAAGCGATAACAGACATATTATGAATTCTTTAGCCAGTTAGGTTGTACGAGATCAGCGATTCAGCTTTTAGTTTTCGGTATGCATTCGTCATGAGAAGTCGTTTTCAAAGTTATATAGTGAATAAAAACGGTTTTTGTTTTGTTTGTTCGCAAAATACGCAGTGTTTTTCTAAAAATGAGCTACAAATATAAATCGGGGCACAGAGGAAGGAGAAAAAAGAAGATCGCGAAAATAAGGCATCAAAAAGGCAACTTCCTTTGAACAAATTTTTAAAGTTTTCTAGTTCTGAAGCTGAAGCTTTATCACAGCTTTCTTCAACATCAAGTCCTTCGGTACCTGATGGAGACACTGTCCAGTGTCCACTCTTCCAGTCTTACTCTTTCAGAAACAGCTTCTATGGGTAATAAAAGTGATAATTTGACTACACCTTCTTCATCTTATGAAGACAGTGATCACGCTATCGGCAATAACGTTTATAGTATACTGGATCTTGGATTAAATGAGTTCGGGTTTACTGCTTCCGAGAATTGTTGCCACGGCCGTTACGGGCTGAGAGTGGAGCCCCAGCCCCAAGCGTGAAACACCAGCAGCGTAGCGATAAAGGAGCAGTGCACGATAATATTATGTATTCCAATTGGAAATGGTTCACATGCCACTGAATGTTTACGTTTGGACGGTCTAGATTTACCACTGAAGGCCACTAAAGCCAACTCCGAAACCGGTGGTAAATCCAAGTTCCAGGGTAATAATCTCTTTAAAAGAACTTCCAAGGATAATGCCAGTAATAATTTAACTACACCTTCTTCTCGACTCTTACCTTCATTATCTCCATGAAAGTTTGCCTCAGTGTTTTCCAAAAGATTGTATAGGTGGCGAGCTACAGACCTCTTTTTTTAAGAAGAAGCTAAGGAATGGTGAGATTTTGCTCAGAAACGGGTTTTTGTGGAGCAGAGCGAAGGAAGCCCTTTATCGTTTACTGTGCAGAATTTACAGCAAACTTTCGCAAGCTCAAAAATCTAACTAGGCACCACCTGAATGCTATTCCGCTGCATAAAAGTGGAAGAAGGTACACGACAAAACCCTGAACATAAGAGTAGAGGAGACCGGGGCGAGAGACACTGAATTTTCTCTCAAAATATGTGGTTTTCATTACTTTTCTTTTCAGGTATAACCAAAATAATGATATTGAATATCTCGAAATAAAAGAATAGACTGAATAAATTAAATTAAATAAAAACGAATAAAATTTCAACACCTGAATCCTGTTATTCTGTCGTATTTTAGAACAGTAAGAAAATTGTGAAAATAACAGATAATATTTTCAACCTAAGGTTTTTCGTAAAGTTCATTTATCGAACTTTAATGATGTCATGTATTTATACACATTTATTCAATAAAAAGCTGTAAGATTTGATCAAAATTGTGATTTGGGGCGGAATGAGCTAGGTTTATGGGGCGAGATGAGACACGCATGTCCTGCTTGTCACTACGCGCTTTTAACCTTTTTATGGAGTCGGCCGAAAAGTTTCTTTCAAGTACAGAGTTGAAAAATATAAAATTGTTGCCATGGTAAGAACCTATAGAAGAAAAACTAACAGACAGTCATGGTCAGAAGAGTCTATGGCTGCGGCTGTAAAATCTGTGATGCAAAAGATTTTGAGTGTTAGAGCAGCTGCAATTGCTCACGAAGTTCCAAGAGCAACTTTAGCTCGTAAAGTTGAAAAATGTTTTGCAAAAGGCTGTGTCTAGTCGTCCCGAAAAATTAGGGGGGTTGGACCAATATTATTTATGTGGCCAGTCACAGGGGTCCCTTCCCGCCCCTACGAGACGTTGGAAAAAGGGTAGGTGTTTTACCAACATTATATCTATGGCCAATCACAGGGGTGCCTTGCCTCCCCCACCCGAAAATTCGGGACGACTAGCCATGCTTATGAAAAATATTGCACTAGTCATCCCGAATTTCGGGACGACGAGACACTGCGTTTGCAAAAAGATGTTTCGGTGGAAATTTCTTGCAAAAAAGGTGAATGATTGAAGTATGTGTATATATAATTGATGAAATGAGGTCTATCTATTATATCATAAGTCTTTGTTATTATACGATGTTAATGTTAATTTCATTAATAAATTTTAGATGTTTTTGTAATTGCTTTTTCAGCATTATTATTTTGTGTTCAAAAATTTCATTAAAATTCTTGTGTTCAAACTTAAAAAAAAGTTTAAATCTTTAGGACTGTGATTAGACTGTTAGAGGTTAAAAACGTTACGAGGTTACAATTCCTATTTTGTGTAAAAATACATAAAAGAATTGTATTAAACTGGTCATTAATTGCATTTATACTTTCAAATATTTACAAACCCGTTCCCCTGAGTAATAAGACTAAATGATACCTACAAAATCACAAAAAAATAAACTTCTATTAACAAAAAATAATTAATAGTTAGCGTGTCTTATTTCGCCCCAATATGTGTCTCGTCTCGCCCCAGAGCTGGGGCGAGGTGAGACATGCACAGTTTATAATTTACATATATTTAAAGCAATGAATATTTTTAAAACACTTCGTCCTTCATAAAATTGATACCTGAAGGTTCAAATAATGTGAAGAACTACTTAGATTTTAAAAAAATTACTATAGATTGCAAATGTTTCACTGAAAATTATTACTATGCTCATCTCGCCCCGGTCTCCCCTATTGACTAGCACAAAAGTTGTTATATGCAGTGAAAAGCCAAATAGAGGAAATTAAAAACAGAAACTTCGTTGAGTCAATTGTTATTTAGGTCCATACACTACAAACGAGAAGTGTGGAAAGAAACCCTAATTCAACTTCTTAATGTAACCTTGTTTCTAGCTAAAAGAGGTTTGCATTTCCGCGGAGATAGTGAAAAAATTGGAGACCCTTCCAACAGTAACTTCCTTTGAATCCTTAAACTTTTAGCAAAATACGACCCGATTCTTCAAGACCACCTGTGGGAAGTTCGCCACTCTCAAAAACCGGAAAAGTGTACAGGTGCATTACTTATCAGCAGATATCCATAATGAGTTTGTGGTTGTTTGTGCAAATGAAGCAATAAATTGTATTCTTCAAGAACGCGAAAAAGCAAAGTATCATTCACAGATTATAGATGCAACTCCAGATTTCGCTCAACCTGAACAAACTGCATTTTTAATTTGCTACATGTCAATTTCATCAATGAAGATGGAGGAACCTATCAAGCCTAAGAGCGTCTATTGGCCTTTGCTGACTGTGCTAAACAACCGGGGCAAGCCGCTTCTCAGCTTATAATGTCACAACTGAAGACATTTGAAATTCCTTCGGCAGATTGTCAAGGGCAAGGGTACGACAATGGTATCAATATGAAAGGTGCATACGCAAAGGGGTTCTCTCAACCTTAGCGGAGTACAAGCAGCTGAGATTGGTCTAGCTGCCCTCACATTGTTTTGTGTCGTAGCAAAATTGTACACAATATGTAGTTCTAGTCCACAGAGATGGGAAATACTAAAGAAGAAAATAGACTGCTCTGTGCATTCAATCTCCCGAACTTGCTGGACGGCCTGGATTTGCTGCGTGAAACGCCTTGCTCCTCATCTGCGAGGAGTAGCAGACTCACTGGATGAGGTGTCACTATTGAATCTGACAAATGAATGTCGTGATGATGTCAATGGACTCAAAACGTATACACGGACCCTAAATGGCCCTATTGAATAATACGACGTCGTACACTGAAAAAAAATTTACTTGATTCAAGGAAATGCGTTTCTTTGTTTTTTTTTTTTCTTTCGACCAAGGAATTGTTTACTTCAGTTAAGTTAATATTGTTTAGATGCAAAAGATTCACGCATTAATTCAAGGAAATGATTTCTTTGGTGAAATTTCTTTAATATAAGTAAATATTTCGTCGCATTAAATGCGAAAAATATCAAGTCAAAGAAATGATTTCCTAGAAGGTAGGAACCTAGGTTTATTGAAGACGTTTTAGGCGCCTAAAGAACTCCTTCTTTAGTCCAATGAAATCGATTCCTTGAAAAGGATAAATATGTTTTAGAATCGAATAATTTATACATCATTGGAGCAATTATTTAATTTTTTTTGAGTGAACAAAATATTCACTCAAGATAAATGAATTTTCATTCAATTGAAGAAATATTTATTCCATGCTAAGAACTGTCAAAATCATAATAATAAAACAGTTATCTAAATTTAAAAAATATTCTTTCACGATAAATCGATATTCGTTCAATTGAAAAAAAAAATTATTTAACACTATAAGTTGAAATAATTGTTGCAACGAAATAATGACTTAAATTGAAGAAATACTTACCCACTAGGTACAAAATTTGACGACGTCTTTACGACATCGTTGCGAGATCTTCACGACGACTTTCAGACATCCTATGTCCATGTCGTTAAGATGTCTTTACGATGTCGAAAAGACATAGTCAGATCGTACGACGTCTTTAGGATATCGTAAAGTCAGTTTAACGACATGGACATAGGATGTCGTAAAGTTGTCGTAAAGATGTCGTAACTATGTCGTAAAGACGTCGTCAAATTTTGTGCCCACTGGGTATTCAAGATAAATGAATATTCATTCAGTTAAACAAATATTTATTGCATGCTAACAATTATCATAATCAACACAATAATAAAATTGTTTGAATGTAAAAAATATTCTTACAATACAAATGTATATTCATTAAATTGAAAGAAATATTTATTGTAAGCTAAAATTTGATATAATAATTGCAACGAAATAATTACTTAAATTGAAGAAATATTAATTGAAGATAAATGAATATTCATTCAATTAAATAAATATTTATTGCATTCTAACAATTATTGTAATCAACACAATGCAAGTATTATTTAAATTTAAAAAATATTCTTTTAATATAAAGGTATGTTCACTAAACTGAACAAAATATCTATTTCATGCCAGAAGTCGACATAATCATATCGCAATAAAATAATTACTTGAATTTAAGAAATATTCTTTTGAGATAGAGGAATATTACATCCAATTCAACAAATATTTACTGCATTCTAACAATTATCATTGTCAACACAACGCAAACATTATTCAAATGTAAAAAATATTCTTTTAATACAAATGTATATTCATGAAACTGAACAAAAATATTTATTCCATGCCAGAAGTCGACATAATCATCGCAATGAAATAATTATTTTTGTTTAAAAAATGTTAAAAAAAATAAAACGTTGATTCATTCAAATGAAAGAAATCTTCGTTTGAATAAGTAATTTTCTATTAATCAATTTTACAGAAAAAAAAATTATCCAATTCCTATACCTCACCGACATTTTGTTGCCAACTCTTGTCAACTGGAAATAAGACAAGTTGAACTTTGGAAAATTAAATAATAGCCAATAAGGGACGTTTATCTTGTCCTAAATCTTTATTTTCAATTATGAAGATTTAAGACAATTTTAAAAATTATACAAAATATTTAAATATAGCTTTTAGTAAAAATTGTTATCACAGAAAATTTAAGTTTGCATTTTAAGTTCAGCAACAATATACATGTGAGTAGTTTGAAATATTATTTGAAATACATGTAAGAATTGTATTTTGTAGTTGAGGTATTTCATGTATTTTCTTGAAAATACTTTCTAATATCAGCATATAAAAATTATATTACGAATCCCTAGAGTATATAATAAGTATACGAATTTTAGGATCAAAGAGAGGAGAGAGTAGGGAGAAAGAGAGAGGGGAGAATGATGATGATGATGATGAGAGGAGGGGCGGTAAGTGTACTTTAAGCTGCGAAGTAGAGCCATGTAATGGACAGGGCAGCGCAGTAGAGTAATGCACTGTGTAGCGCTGCGCAGTAGAGACATATGATGCGCAGTAGATACATGTGATGGAAAGCGGTGTGCAGTGGAAACATGTGATGTGCAGCGCTGCGCAGTAGAGACCTGTGATATTCAGTTCTGCACAGTATATCATGCAATGTGTAGTGGTGTGTTGTATAGTCATGTAATGGGCAGCGATGCGCAGTAGATCCCTGAAATGTTTCGGACTGCGCAGTAGAACCATATAATGGTTAGGTCTGCACATTAGAGTCTTGTCGTGTACATGAATGTAAAGTAGAGTCGTGTAATGTGCAGGGATGCACAGCAGAGTCATGTAATGTACAGGCTGCGCAGTGGAGTCATGTGATGTACAGTGCTGCGAAGTAGACGCCAGCAATGTGCAGGGGAGTGCAGTATAGTCAGGTATTGTGCAGAGGTGCGCAGTAAAGCCCTATAATGTTTAGGATTTTGCATTAGGCCCATATACTGCTTAGATCTGCACAGTAGAGTCGTGTACTGTACAGGGTTGCGCAGTAGAGTCATGTATGGTACATGGATGCACGGTAGTCATGTAATGTACAGACATGCACAGCGGTGCCCTGCAATGTGCAGGTATGCGCAGTATAGCCATGAGCAGTAGGCGCATGTACTGTGTATCGCTGCGCAGTAAAGACATACTACGTGCAGGGCTGCGAAGTAGACACCTGCAATGTGCGAGACTGTGCAGTATGGGCAGGTATTGTGCAGCGATGCGCAGTAGAGCCCCATATTGTTTGGGGATGCGCATTAGGCCCATATACTGCTTGCATCTGCACAGTAGATTATTGTAATGTGCAGGGCTGCGCAGCAGAGCCTTGCATTGTGCAGGGCTGCACATCAGAGTCTTGCACTGTGCAGGGCTGCACATCAGAGTCTTGCACGGTGCATGCATGCATACCAGAGCTGTGTACTGTACAGGGAGGTGCAGTACATTCGTGTATTGTACAGGGATGCACAGTACAGCCGTGTACTGTGCAGGGATGCACAGTACAGTCGTGTGTTGTACAGAGATACACGGTAGGGCCATGTATGGTACATGGATGCACAGTAGAGTCATGTGATGTACACGACTGCGCAGTAGATTCGTGTAATGTGTAGGTATGCGCAGTATAGCTCTGTAATGCGCATATATGCACAGTCTAACCATGCACTGTTTATCGGCGTGTAGTAGATATTTCACGTGCGGGGCTGTGCAGTAGACCCATGTGATGTGTGGTGATGTGCAGCACAGACATGTAATGCACAATATAATCATGTAATGTACAATATTGCGCAGCAGGACATCGTAATGTTTAGAGATGCGCAGTAGAGCCATGTAATGCTTAGGTCTGCACATTAGAGTCTTGCCTTACACATGGATGCGCAGTAGAGTCATTCAATGTGTAGGGATGCACAGTGGAGTCATGTAATGTGCAGTGCTGTGCAGTACAGCCCTATAATGTTTAGGATTGTGCATTCGACTCACATACTGCTTAGATCTGCACAGTAGAGCCTTGTAATGTACAGGGCTGCGCATCAGAGTCTTGTACCGCGCAGGGCTACACATCAGAGTCCTGTACTGTACATGATTGCACATCAGAGTCGTGTACTGTACATGGGTGCGCAGTGGAGTCATGCGTGGTACATGAGTGCGCAGTAGAGTCGCGTAATGTGTAGGTCTGCGCAGTATAGCTCTATAATTCAGATGGGTGCACAATGTAGGCATGTAATGTGCAGACCTGCACAGCAGTGTCCTGTAATGCCCATATCTACTCAGTAGAGACATGCGCTATACAGCGCTGCGCAGTAGAGACATGTACTGTACAACGATGCGCAGTAGAGACACTGCATGTGTAGGGCTGCGCGGTTGCGGCATGGGATGTGCATTGCTGCACAGTAGACACATGTAATGCGTATGGATGTGTAGTATAGACAGTTGATGTGAAGCGCTGCGCAGTTGAGACCTTCAATGTACATGTATGTGCAGTTGACTCATGTAATGTACAGGGCTGCGCAGTAGAGTTGTTTACTGTATAGGGCTGCACAGTAGAGTCATGTGTGGTGAATGGATGTATCCATGCACATCATAGATATATACTGCGCAGCGTTACGTACCACATGTTCATACTGCGCAGCCTAATTCATTATAAATATACCCTACGCAGTTCTATGCTCCATAAATAACTATTGCGCAACTATTTGTCCTATGCGTACATACTGCACATCTCTACATATCTTAGATATTTACTACGTGGTCTATTTTATCACAAAATTGTTCTGCCCAGCTTTACGTTACATAAATTCATACTGAGCAGCTCGACGCCTCATCAATACCTACTCCGCAACTCTATGTTCTGTAAGTACTTACTGCGTATCCCTGTATATCGTAAGTATCTATTGCGTAGCCTCACCTACCACATGTCTCTACTGCGCAACTTTGTGCACTACATAACTCCACTGCGCAGCCTAATTCATTACGAAAGTAAAATGCACAGTCATGTCAAAGATATTATACACCTAGATGCGGCAAGTGGCGGCGGAGTGGGGATAGAATTATTAGTAGGGTAAGATAAATGTAGACGGCGCTGTCGGCGAAAATCTTACCGTCCCCGCTGTGCCTCTCTACCCGCTGAAGTATCAATCCCCTCTTAACAGTTGTCGTGAGTAAAATGGGCAAACGAGGCGCTGTCGCCGAAAGAAATTTCAGTAGATAATATAGTTTTCTGAAAATATTCATGATCACTAGAGCAATTCGAAGTTACCCGGCGATCGATGTCAATAACAATCAATAAACAAATGAATATTTATCACTGTTTAATGAAATTATATTCCGTTCTAATTCAACTGTAAATAATAATTGCATGGTTTTTGTTTAATATGATCCGTTTAACTTTTAATAATAATTATATAAAAGACATAACGTTTTGCATGATATATTGTTCAAAATTGCAGTGTAATTAACGAATTATAATTCGGTGTGAATTTCGCTATTTTGAATAACGTAACGTAAATAACAACCGAGTAGTGAATATTTTGTAACTTTTATAACAGAATACGCCAGAATATAAAAAAGAAAAGATAACGTAATTTTTTTGATTCACTTCGACCTTATTCAAAATTGTTCAACTGCAGACGATTTACATATCTGAAATTTTACATTCATTGAAAATGAAATTGTCCTTTCATTTTCTGCACATGAAGTTGATATGATTTGATTGGGAAAGTTTAGATTTTAAGAAATTTCTAATTTCTTATGTACACTTTACAATTAACCGACAAAGACGAATTTTCAACAAAATACATGAGTTTTCAACAAAATAAATACATTTTTAACTAAAAAGTATCAATTTTACACCAAAAATAGAAGTTAAATTTTCAGTTAAAAAGTAACTTTCAACCTAGGGAATTTTCAACAAACTAGTTAAATTTTCAACCAAGGAGATGAACTTTCAACTAAAATGATAAATCTTTAACTGGCTTAGTTAAATTTTCAGTTAACAAATAATTTCTCAACAAAACTAAAATGAAGAATCTTAAAAAATGACTTTCTTACGAAATTATTGAATTTTTCACAAAGTAGATTAATTTTTAACCAAAAGAGGTGAATTCTCAATGAAAAATGTAATAGTTGATATTTCAACCAAAACAGATTTCAATTTTAAATGGAAAATAGTTGAAGTCAACCAAAAAGACGAATATTCAACAAAATAGATGAAGTCTCAACAACAACAACAAAAAACAATTTTCCACAAAAACAGTTGAATTTTAAGCAAAAAATGATACTTTTAAGCAACATTGTTTCATTTTCGACAAGCTAGATTTCTTTTCAATCAAATAGTTGAATTTTCAACTGAAAAAGATATAAAATAATTTGATGTTGATTGTTTTTTGTCTACTGGTCTAAAATCAATATTCAAAATATTGATTTTAGATCAGTAGACAAAAAACAGTCAACAACAAATTATTTAATACAATTTATCTGGTCAAAGCCATAACAACAAAAATATAGAAAAGATATATTTTTAATAAAAACGGAATAGTTACATTTTCAATTTAAAAAATTCATTTTTCACCCCCCCCCCCCCACACACACACGAATTTTCAACAAAATAGTAAAATATTCAACCTAAGACATGAATTTTCACCCAAGTAGTTGCATTTTAAATTAAAGAAGTTACATTTTTAATGAAAAATAGAATAGTTACATTTTTAATTTAAAAAACTAAAATTTTATCCAATAGAAAAACTAATTTTCAACATAATAGTTAAGTTTCCAAACAAAGAGATGAATTTTCAACTAAGAAAGATAAATTTTCACCACAAATGAAATAGCTAAATTTTCAGTTCAAAAAATTAATTTTTTAACTAAAAAACTGATTTTCAAGAAAATATTTACATATATATGAGTTAAAAAAATGTTGAACCTCTGTTTGACAGCCTTTTACACAAAAAATTTTTTATTCTCTTTGTCAATACGAAATTCATTGATATGTTTAGTTTGTCAATGGTTATTACTCTTTTAATTTTCTGTCTGTATCGTTCAGAGGGTGTACAATTTCAATCCTTCACGTCATTACTTTACAATGATTTATTAAATATATTTGACCAATTAATAGCTTAGTATTTATTTAATTATAACGATCAGAGAACCAATTTTTGAAACAATTTTAATTTAACTTAAATTATAAATTGTAAACCAATATAACAGAGAATTCAATTCGCAATTCATATTGTCTTATTATACCTTATTATGTACGTTATTATGCTAGATAAAAATTTGCTTTTGAAATTATAAAAATTCAAAGAATTATAGGTAGATATGACGTGTTGAAGAAATAGAAAATATTTAAGGAAAAATAACAAAATCAATGGGATCTAATTTCTAACAGGAGTATCAGAAGTGCCCCGCCTTCTCGCCCGAAATGTATACCTGCTTTTCTTTACATCTCCAGGTTTAATCGTTAAATTTAAAGGATGGGGTACTCGGGAAATTTACTAATGCTACCAAAAGCTATTGAGTGAACATTTCAAGGACACTTTCCTGCATCAAGTTTTAGGTTTCTTCTTTGAATTTTAGAATTTAGATCTTTCAGACCAGCCAGAGATATAACTGATCCTTAAGATTTTCAAAAAAGGCACCAAAAATACTTTTCTGAGACGCTATTGATTTATACGTTTCGTGAAATTCTGCGTCGAATGATATATATTTTGAAGACACCATTTTTTGACACCTCATATATATAGGGGCCGTTCAAAAAATGCTGAAAAATACAAAAAAATTTTTAACACAGCGACAAATCAGACAAATCAAATGTTGTATTCGAAATGATAATTTTTCGAGCTGGAAAATTTCTGTCGCACCCTATCCCTTTCCCAGCTTTATGATTTCTTTACGAAAATTTTCAGAATTACTCTATTTAAAAATTTATGATCAAAGAGTTTTTTCTATTCATGCGTCAACTTTGAATTATGTCGATAAAAAAAGTTTTTCTGTTTGAAGCAGATGACTCAAATATTATAAATGAGCCATAACTTCCTTAATCTTCAATAAAGTGTATTAATATTATAGATCAATCGATTTTCCTCGATCAAGGAATCTTTTCCGTTCTTGCATCAATTTTGAATTATGTTAGTGAAAAAAGTTTAATATAAAAAATCGTTTTTTCAAATATTATGCATTACCATAGCTTCCTTACTCTTCAATAAAATGTATAAATGCTATGGGTCAATCAATTCGTCTTGAATCAACACAACTTTTCTATTCTCGCGTTAACTTTAAATTATGAGAATGAAAAAATTTTTACTATAAAAAGCGATTTTAATAATATATAAATTACCATAACTTCCCTACTTTTTAATAAAATGTAATAAAATTGTAGGTCAATCGATTCCTCTCGAACCAGGGAATCTTTTATATTCTTGCATCAACTTTGAATTATGCTAATGGAAAAAGTTTTACAATAAAAAACCGATTTTTCAAATATTATGCATTACCCTAGCATCCTTACTCTTCAATCAAATGTATTAATATTATAAGTCGATCGATTCTACTCGAATGAACACATCTTTTCTGTTCTTGCATCAACTTTAAATTATGATAATGAAAAAAGTTTTACTATAAAAAACCGGTTTTCAAAATATATAAATTACCATAACTTCCCTACTCTTCAATAAAATGTATAAATGCTATGGGTCAATCGATTCGTCTTGAATCAACACAACTTTTCTATTCTCGCATTAACTTAAATTATGAGAATGAGAAAATTTTTACTATAAAAAACCGATTTTTAAAAAATATTCAGTGCTAAAAAAAATGGAATAAATATTTTTAGAAACCTTTAGGTCAGTTTTAAGATATTAGTGAGGGAAATAAGCCCTCAAAATTTCATCAATTTATCTGCAACCGTTTTCTAGTTATCGTGTTCACAAAAAACCGTGACATCCACACACACACAGAGCCAAACAATTGCTTAGAACATTGCATTATCTGAAAATGTTACCATTACAAAGCTTCCTCTATGAGGAAGCAAAAACTTGAGTTTTCAACAAAATAATTGAATTCTCCACCTAAAAAGATGAATTTGGAAGAAAAAAGTGTAATAGTTGATATTTCAAGCAAAAAAATAATTAAATTTCATAAAAAAAAAATGAATTTTAACACCAAGCAGATGACATTTCAAAAAATAAAGATTTTTCAGTCATGAAAGAAAAAAAAGTTATCCAAATCGTCGAACCTTCAAGCCAAAAGACAAATTTTCTGTACAATAATGGAATTTTCAACCAAAAAATATTCATTTTCAGAAAAAATTATTTGTTATAAAATAGTTAAATTTTCAAACTATGAGATGAATTTTCAACTAATAATATTAATCTTCAACAAAAAAGTTATTTCTTAACAAAGTTAAGCAAAAAAGATGAATTTGCAACTAAACAGTTGCATTTTTATCCAAGAAAGATGCAATTTTCATCCAAAAAAGATTTTATTGACTTTTCCATATCAAAATATGAGTTTTAAACAAGAAATAAATTTTCTACGAAAATAGTTGAATTTTCAACCCAAAAAGACTAATTTCCAACAAAACAGTTGAATTTTGAACCAAAAAGCATGACTTTTTAACAAAATTGTTAAATTTTCAACCAAACAGTAGCATTTCTCTCCAAGAACGGTGCAATTTGTACTGAAATAGATAAATTTTGTAATTAAAAAGACAAATTTACAAAAAAATAGTTGAATTTTCATCCAAAAAAGAATTCAGTTAAACATTCAACATTAACATTCAATTTTAAACAAAAAGTAAATCTTCTACGAAAATATTTTTTGAATTTTCAACCCAAAACGACGAATTTTTAACAAAACTGTTTCATTTTTATCCAAGAAAGATGCAATTTCTACTAAACTAAATGAATTTTTAAATTAAAAATACAAATTTTCAAAAAAATGGTTGAATTTTCATCCGTAAAAGTTTAATGTTCAACACTAAGATATGAATTTTGAACAAAAAGTA
>CAKNYM010037483.1:8338-24891 GCA_932195095.1 Andricus curvator | reverse complement strand
ATCTCTAAAAATAATAATTTCGATCGAAATTATTATTTTTAGAGATGTTATTATTTTAAGGCCAGTTATTAATTTAATGTTTGAAACTAGGTTTGAAAACAAGTGCTGAAATTTTCACTGGTGAACTGCGATAGCTCAATTGGTAGAGCACCTCACATGTAATGAGTTGGTTGCTGGTTCAAATCCAGTTCGCAGTGAATTTTTTAGAACTTAATTTCTCGCGTTTTAATTTAATTTCGCATAATAAAAATTAATTTTGATATAGTAGATTATCTACTTATCAACGATTCTATAACAGAGACCTCTGTTGAATCTAACATAAAAATACTGGTATTAGGCCTCCAAAAAGATTTCTATCATATTAAACCAGTCTAACCGAAACTTTGTTTAAAAAACTTAGTTTCAAACATTAAATTAAGGGTAAGAATGTTATCGGTAGAGCAGGGTCCATGCTCAGAAATAAAAACATATCAAAAAAAGCTAAAATGGCCATACATAATTCTATATTCGTACCGACATGAGTAAAATTAACGCGATTGTCATGAAACCTCTGCGCACAATATGCGGGAAAACACTGATGGACAAAGTCCGAAACGAGATAATTCTCAAAGAATGTGGTACAGGAGAGACTCTAGTTGGCATATGGGAAAGAAATTAGTTAAGATGGTTCGGACATATTGAAAGAATGAAAGATGAACGACTGACCAAACAAGTGTATAAAGGTAAAGTAAATGGCGGAATGCCCAGAGGTAGACCGCCGAAAGAATGGTTAGAATCTGTGAATGAGACACTAATCCGAAGAGACATTAGAAGCCATAGAAACACGAGAGCTTGCATAAAAAAATGCATGGACGTGAAGGAAGCTAGAGTAGTATGCCAGGACAGAAAAGTGTGGCGACAAATAGTTTGTCAACAGAGTGACAATAGAGTGAATGACGCCTGAAACAAAGACCTTGGATACTAATGAGCCCAAGTGGGGAACCACACATAACAATTTTGTGAGGCTCTTCACTTGCGGTGGTCGCTAGAGAGATTGATCAGCAACCTGGGTCGGAGCAGTGTTGCGGAATAAACGTGTCATTTAAATAAATAACACGAGAATTCCAGATCAATCTAAAATATCTATACCTAATACCTACATACCTATCTACCTTATACCTATATACCCATCTACGCACTACTATTTTCCAACCGAGCAAGTCACGCCTACCCTGAAAGGTAAATGGCTTAATGGTATAATGATATTAAATACCCATAACTTTCAATAACAGCCCAAACTATCCAGATCTATTTAACAATATATTTCCTATTTAATATGCAAGATATGCAATAATTAAGTAAAATAAATAATATTCTTGACTAGATTATCATTCTGCTTAATACTTAAAATGTGTTTCATTAATTTTTATAAATTTATTTTATTGAAGTAAATTATGATTGACTTTCTTAATATACGACGTAAAATGGATTTCAGTCATTTTTCTACATTTCTCATCCAGTCACAGATGTTCTGCTTTATCATTATGCTCGTTCTATTTTGGCCGATATAGTAATACTCAACGTCGCGCAGTTTTTTCAGGAAAGGGTGGAGTAAATCCTGCTGTGCTCCTCTCAGAACAATCGACCGTGAAATTTGAGAGGCCATAAATTTCGAAGGAAAGGATTCCTTTAAAGTGGAAACTTGAAAATCAGTAAACCACACCTAAACTCCACACTTTTATGACAATCTGCGCAAACTGGACGGAAATTCGTCTTTTGCGCTGAGTATTATCTCACTGAACAGAGTATAGATATGACAAAATAGTCACAGTTCGTGGCGCCACCGCAGTGCTATATTATAAAGTACAATTTATGTATTTTTACATTCTCATCCTGTAATGAGAAGGTATTAGATTTGTGTAAAATTGCCCCCCCCCCCCTTTTTTTTGTCAAATGTCCACGTTTTGAGAGCCTTTGAACCCAAAAAACAGGTTTTTACAAAATGTCTGTCTGTCTGTTAGCAAAGATATTATACTATCTTTGCTGTCAGTCTATTAGCCAGCCATTTTGGATACAGATTCAAAAAGTGAGCACATTTTGAAAATGTTTGAGAACACTTTTTTTTTAGTATTTAAAGATTCGATGAACGGATATTAATAGTAGTCAATAAGGCGAACAAAATATTCTTATGACTTTTTTTGATAGAAGAAAAATTACCGGAGTTATAGCATTTACAACATTCCAAAAAACAAACGAAAATGAACATTTTACGCAAAACAACGCACGATATGAAAAAAAGTCAAGAGAAGAAAAATGTATTTTTTTAACAACCTACAATATTTTTATAAGACATTTTTTAATTTTCTTGAAAAAAACGAAAATTCAAATTTTTATCACACGAAAAAATAATGAAAAATCAAAAATTCCATTTTGCGGTCAAACTATACAAGATACGAAAAAAGATGAATAGACAAAAATTGTGCACTCAAAAAAGATCTACTTTGTTATTAATCACTTTTTGATGGGACGCGTAGTTTTTGTTTAATTTGTAAAAAACTGATTTAAGAATAAAATAAATTACATTTTTGGACAAACGACACAAACCACGAAAAAAATTAATAGACAAAAGTTGTTCTCTCAGAAAAGAGCTACACATTTGTTATTGATCATTTTTTGAAAGGTTGCGTAATTTTTGTTTCAATCGTGAAAAATAACATTAACAATAAAAAAATTTTGTTTGGAAAAACGATGCAAGGTACGAAAAAAGATGAATAGACAAAAGTTGTTCAACCAAAATAGATCTACAAATTTGTGATAAACTTTTGTTATAAAAATACATTTAAAATAAAAAATTAACTTTTTGGAAAAACGATACACGCTACAATAACATTTTATCTAACAAAATTTTTCGCCTAAATTACATTTACAAATTTTCTTAGAACCACTTCACGCTAGAATGCATATTTTTGGTTCAAATCGTAAAAAATAACATTGAACATAAACAAATTAAATTTATGGAAAAACGACACAAGTTGCAATAAAATGCATAACAAAATTTTTTTTTTAATAGGATGCGCACTTTTTTCAATTATTAAAACAAGACAAGGAAAATACGTCTGCTTTTAATATTAATACATATTATGAATTGTAATAATATACATTTATTGAAATGATATACAATTTTCACGGTAGCTGAGGATAAAATTAAATTTAAAATCAGGAACAAATATTAAAGTAATCATGATAAATACAATTTCTACTTTATTTTGCAATATCTAAATAAGCAATCACAGGCCGACGTACAGAAATAAATGTAATATACATTTGATATAATAATGTTGAACATATAATGTAGGAAATTTCGCATTTTGGATAAAATCGAGTGCGAAGCACGAGATACGTGATGAGAACGTATTCGTTAAAGCCGAAGGAGCTTTAACAAAAGAGAATTCACAATCACCAAATTACAGTTGTCGATGATTTGAGTTTTAATTTTAAAAGGTCTGTGCACAAATGAGGGAGAAATACAAAGACTTCATTAATTTTTCTACATTTATGCGATGTATTTTGAGGCGCTGATTTACAACTAACATGGCAATGCAAGGACCCGTAAATGTCATTTTTTTAAATTACAATTTTTCACATTATTACATTACATAACCAAATTATTTAAACATTCCAATAAAAATAAGGTTGTATAATAAAATTGTATTCGTGTTTAAAATGCCTATCTGCCAATTATATATTTGTTTAAATACATGTGAAGTTTTGAAATGAATATCTGAATGAAATTTTCAAAATTATAAGTACATATGTTTTAATTACTAAGCGATTTTTTTTTATTACATTTTCTGGAATAAGTTCAAATTTTAAAAGGTTATTAATAAATCAAATTTCTAGAAATGAAGTTCAAATTTAAAAAAAAAAATATATATATATATATATATATAAATAAAGTAAGAATTATTGTAATGTTTCAATGAAAATAAATAATTGCTTAATGCTTTGCTTTAAACTGATTAAATAGTTATTACCTGATTAATTTTGTTCGCGATATTAAATTACATAAAGATTGAATTTTGATTTTTTTTCCAGTTAATTAAAATTAATGGATTATTTCATTTAAGGTTATGTAGTTGAATATTCGCTATAATTTTTATACTAAAAGTTAATTTATACTAATTATTATTATACCATTAAGCCATTTCCCTTTCGGGGTAGGCGTGACTTGCTCGGTTGGAAATACTTAAATAATCTCTATTATAATTTTATAATTATTTTAAATGTTTCTGATTCTGTGAAATGAGTAACTGGATTCAATTTTCAAAATTATATGCACAGAAGTTTTACTTTTTTCTTGAATTAGTTGAATATAATGTATATAATAAAATTTCGTGTGCACTGTTAGAAAAATCTCTACTAAATTTAGTATACATGTAATGGAAGCAAAAATGCACAATATGAAATTAAATTTAATATACGAGCGTACAGTAAATTTAGTATATTTATACTGAATTTAGTACACGCGTATACTAAATTTGATATACGTGTATACTAAATTAATTATGAATATACTAAATTTACTGTACGCTGGTATACTAAATTTAATTTCATGTTATGCATTTTTGCTTCCATTACATGTATACTAAATTAAGTAGAGATTTTTCTAACAGTGTGATTATAGAATTTATATCCTCTGCACATTTTTTTTTGGACCATAACACAAGAATTTCATTTTGAACCCCATTAAACTTGGAGATATCGGAAATCTGTCTATTTGATTGTTACAGGTGGTCGTCGAGATTAAATGGCTAGATGTAGAATGAGTAACAACGCAATTGCGGTGGTGTACAATTGCACGTTATTCATTACAGTGTATGCGAACTGGGGTGGTAACTTCCCGCCGCATGACCACAATTTATTGCCTAGTCATTAATTAATAATTAGAATTTATAACCTTTATAATTGAGGCATGCATGCTATAAGAGCTGCAATCATATTTCGAGCCAATAAATCGTGAAATTGAACCCGTAACATACATTTCAGTTAATAAGACTTCCTACAGAAAATCACATGAGAACTTTGTCTGAAGTATCTCAATATGCAACTGAATTTACTGCAGATGAAATTGTATACTTAAAAACTAGTAAGAAAACTCAATCATAGAGTCGAGACCGAGGGGGCAACACCTCTGGTAATCAGTACGATTCGTCGGCTATCCGACTGGTAATTTGAGTAAACCAGTATATATATACCATTAAGCCATTTCCCTTTCAGGGTAGGCGTGACACTACCCGATTTGGGTAGTGTTTCTAGTTGGATAGTTTCTTGTAGTAAAGAACTACAAGTGTGGGCTCACCACACCCACGATGTGCCAACAGCATTCAGTATTCTCGAATGGTCACCCATCCAAGTAATAACCGCGCCCAACGCTGCTTAACTTCAGTGATCTGACGAGAACTGGTTTTTTCAGTGTGGTATGGCTGTTGAGTAAACCAGTATAATCCGGAAAAATTCACTTGTAAGTAAGTAAGTAAGTAAGTATACCATTAAGCCATTTCCCTTTCAAGGTAGGTGTGACATTACCCGATTCGGGTAGTGTTTCTAGGTGGATAGTTTCTTGTAGTAAATAACTACAAGTGTGGGCTCACCACACCCACTTGTAGTCCGAGAAAATCCACTTGAAATCCAAGAAAATCCACTTGTAATGCGGAATAAACCACTTGCAATCAGTAATAATCTACTCGTAATCCAGAGCAATCCAATTATAATCAGGATAATCCACTTGTAATCAAATTCTAATATGGAGTAATCCAGTTCCAACTTCTAATGCAGAGCAATCCACTTGTAATCTTGCGTAATCCGGAGTAATTCCCTCGTCATCCAAATAATTCGAAGTAATGTATGTAATCCACTTGTAATCCGAATAGTTCGAAATAATTTAAATGATCCAAATAATTAACTTGCAGTCCAGAGTAATCCAGATGATTCGGAGTAATTTACATACAGGTCATTTACATATTTGGTCAAAAATTCGTCTTTTTTTACCGAAAATTAAACTTTTTCGTTAAAAATTTATGAATTTGGTTAAAAATTCAACTATTTGGTGAAAAATTAATCTACTTTGTAAAAGAAAACTTCAACAATTTTGTTAAAAAGACATTTTCTTTTTGTTATAAATTCTTTTTTTCTTAGTTGTAAATTCAACTATTTTGATAGAATATTTAATTATATTATTGAAAAATATATTTAAAATTAATTTTCTTTTTTAAATGAAAATTTAACCATTCCATTTTTTGTTAAGAATTAATTTTTTAACTAAAAATTTTATTATTACATTTTTTGTGAAATTTTGTCTTTCTTAGTTGAAAATTCATGTATTTTGATAAAATTCTTCTTTTTTCTAGAAAATGAATCTTCTTGCTGGAAAATTCAACTACTTGGTTAAAAGTTGAATTACATTTTTAAAAAACTAAGTTTTGTTTGACAATTTAACTATTTTCTTATAAATCGACTTTTTTGGTTAAAAATTAATTTTTGACTACTAAAAATTTAAATATTTTATTTTTAGTGAAAATCACTTTCTTATTTGAAAACTCATGTATTTTGTTAAAAAATCGTCTTTTATGCTAGACAAACAACCTTTTTGATTGAAAATTCAACTATTTGAATAAAATTTCATGTATTTTGTTAAAAATTCATGTTTTTTGTAGAAAATTAAACTTCTTGATTGAAAATTTATCTTTTTTAGTTGAAAATTCAACTGTTTGGATGAAAATTCATGTATTTTTTTTTTAAATCTTATTTTTGGTAGAAAATTAGTTGCTTGAAAGCTCATGTTTTTGATTAAAAATTCTTCTTTAACTGAAAATTAATTTTTTTTACTGACAATTTAACTGTTCCATTTTTGATAGTAACTTTATCTTTTTTAGTTGAAGATTAAACTATTTGGTTAAAAGTTCTTGTATTTTGTTGAAAATTCATATTTTTTGGTAGAAAATTATTCTTTTTGTTTAAACATTCATGTTTTTGACTCAACGGTTTTAGTTGAAAAGTCAACTGCTTTGTTAAAAATTCATCTTTTTGGTTGAAGAATGAACTATTTTCTTGAAAATAGTTCGCAATATCAAGCGAAAGATATTATATCCCCTGCTCATTGCAGCCAGGCGCTAAATATGTATAAAACAAACACTAGTACCCAATAAGGTTCGTTTTCACTCGAGAAATGCCAAGACCTGACCAGCGACGCGCGCGTACCAGACGACAGGAGGTTCATTAGGGTGGCCCTTATTTTTCACTTTTCGAATTTCTCTGCTCTCACCCCCCCCCTCCCCCAGTTTTGTTCGAATGCAAAAAAAAAAATTTCCTCCAAATTTGAGCAAAATCGGTTAATATTTATGGGTGGTGCAAAGACCATGAAGTTTCCCATTGATTCAACATGGGAAAAAGTAAGCTTTTTGTGAATATAATATTTGCACGCGATAATATGTTACAAATAATTCCGTGTTTCAGTATATTGTTCAGAATTCATCAGAGAATAATAATCAATCATTTGAATTTTACGTAATATTGCGGTTTATTGACGCTTTTTAAAAGTTAAAAAAAATCATTAATCGGTCTTTTAAGAATACCCAGTAATTTGTTAACTAATATTCAATTGTTTAAACAATTTTAATTTTTTTAAATTTTTTTCATTTAACTCGCGAAATGAACGTATTTTCTAGACTTTATGAGTTATTTAATCAATTATAACAGTAAAATAATTTGTTTAAATAATTTTACAATTATTTAAGTAATACGTATTTGTTCAAGTATATATTTTACCTAAAAAAAAGCAGGAAAAGCATTTTATCTCACTAAATTTTCGACAAATTTCAATATTTTTAAGTACTAATTTGTTTATTATGAATAATCGTAGATTTTCAAACAAATTTGAATTGTTTAAACAATTTTTTTGTTTACATATTTTATTTTTGCTAATTTTTGAAAGATTGAAATATTTTTATGTTCTACTACTACTTCACTATAAGAGACTATAAGACCCATAAGAGTGTGGCTTAAAATTATTCAACCTCAAAATGTATGATTGATTCTTATTCTCTGATGAATTCTGAACAATATACTGAAAAACTGAATTATTTGTAACATATTATCGCGTTTAAATATTAGATTTACAAAAAGCTCACTTTTTCCCATGTTAAATCAATGGGAAATTTCATGGTCTTTGTGCCACCCCTAAATATTAACCGATTTTGCTCAAATTTGAAGGAGATTTTTTTTGTTGGTATTCGAACAAAACTTAAGGTTCATGTCTTGCCCGCGTGGAGCGCTATATCACTGGTTCAATCTATCATTTGGCGTCACTGGTAGAATCAGTAGCGCTATTTTAGTTGAATCTCTTACTGGTTCATCCAGTCAAAGTGGAAAAATCACTGGTTCACCAGTGATAATTCAAAATACTGATTCAACCAGTGACAAGTGCACTGGTTCAGTTTAAGAGAGCAGGGATGTATTCAATATAATCCGGCGTAATCCACCTCCGCTGGACCGCATTTATAGGATTTATTTCCCCCTCCCCAGGTGAAAATATTTGGTCTTGATTTTGTATTGAATGTCTTCAATATGCCATCAGGACCATGATGTCTGGTTCTGTATCGCCAGTTAGAAATTGGAGATATACGGACTTGTCTTGCATTTATGGCTGTAGCTGTGCCAAGACAAGAACAGGTAGACTTGGCTTGAGACACGGAAGGATAATTTACACTGTTAAAAATGTTTGTAATTTTAATATAGATTTACTATACATTTGTATAGTAAATCTAAAAACTCGGTCTATGAAATAGTAATTAAGAGGCTGCATAGTAAATTTCATATACATGTATATTGGTCAACTCTTAGAAAAGTCAGGTAAATTCACTTTACACAAATTAAAATTAATTTTGGCAGTAATCGTGAATTCCAAATAATAAAGCATGATATTTTTTTTAGTTAAACATAAATTATACTGGGTTTTAAGTGGAAAAGTTCAATTAAGCGAATAATTAAGACACCTAACCTAAAAGCAGCGGTTGTTTTGTTAAAATTCTGACATTTACAGTGAATTTTGAAGAAAATCCCACCAGTACGTTGCACTTTGACTATAAATATGAATTTAGTCAATGAATTGTAGGTTATTACTTTAGTTTTAAATATTTGACAAGATTTGTGTGCATCAAAGAACTTTCAACTTTCACGCGCTCTGTTTTACTATACATGTATATTAATTTTACAAGATGATGATATATTAAATTTACTACACGTATATGCATATTGCTTCCATTACATTTATAGTAAAATCGCTATAGAAATTTCTAACAGTGTATGTATTGGCTTTATTACTGCCGGCAGGGCCTGCCATTTCCAGATAGGTTGGGGCCAAACAGTTGACATCTGCTAAAGATTGAAATTTTACATTCGATAAAACTTGTAATTTTGTAATAACTGATTTTTAAATTAAAAATTTGGAACCTGTCGGTCTCAACAAACAACAGGAACATAAAAATTTCCATAAAAAGATTAAAACTGTCAATTTCTACAAGTATCTAGTGAACTGTTGGAGATAGGAAAAAATGGATAACATTTTCAGATTCGCAATCCAAAGAACATAATTACTGCAGATAAACAAACTTATTATTACATGAAAAATAAATGCCATAAAGATCATTACTTACGAACGTATTTTATCCGTTATAAGAGCTTTATAGAACACGTTATCTTATAAAAAATAATATAACTTTAACTGAGGGAATTGGATAGAAAAAGTGGTGATACAACAACAAACAACCGGAATATACAAATTTCCATAATAAGATTAAAACTGTCCATTTCTACAAGTATCTAGTGAACTGTTGGAGATAGGAAAAATGGACAACGTTTTTAGATTCGCAATCCAAAGAACATAATTACTGCAGGTAAACAAACTTATTATTAAATGAAAAATCAATACCCTAAAGATAAATAATATAAACATTCTGTAAAATTTAAAGCGGATTAGTGATGAGCCTCGGGGGCCTTGGCAGCCTTTTGGCTTTTCTTCTAGTTATAAATCTCTCAGGTTCTTTCCAAAACAAATAACCTTGTCTCAAGACATCAATTTTTGTCTCTAAGTCGAAAATATTCCTCTTAAGACTTAAGGCATCAAAAATAGTCTGGTTCCGTCTCACGAGCTAGACGAATGACTTGAAATTGTCTTGGATTAGTTTTTACCCAAGACAAAATCAAGACCAAATATTTTTACCCGTCGGTCGAGACCTTTCAATTTTGATAAAATATGTGAGGAAAGATTACAAATTGTGGAAAAACAATATAAATATTAATATTTCAGGAAGAGTTAGAATTTTAATGTCAAGTGCAAAGACGTTCATCATTTCTATCTATTGAGTGACTGGAAAAAAGGAATGTAGCAGATGTAAATAATTGACACTCAGTTGCACCTAGCATCGTAATAAATAATTATGCAAACTCGTAATTGACGATTGAGTACGATTCGTTCGTCACTGTTCGTGGAATACGTGACGTTCAACACGTTTCGCGTACACGCACCTTGAAATTTATTAGAACAGATTAAGCCTGAAAGTACGAGTTTTTGGATCCTAATTATAGTTTGCAGAGATTACAGCGGTTCAGTATTTCAATCTTAGGTAAACAAGGGGATAAAAAAGGGGTTTCCTTTATTAGTAAAAACTTTTTATTTAGGATGACTATGGAGAACTCATTTTTACATTTTTTCTGCTCCCTCCACCCTATTCGACCGAAATATTTAGAATAACAATTAGCACCTGATTCAAATAAGTTTTAAAGTCTTACCTGACTTTTTACCTTTTTCAAAGGAAGGAAACATGTATTTGTGACTTTTTCGATACAATAATTTTTAGAGGTCAGTAGAACAATTTGAAAATGGAGAAACTCAATTATTTTTAAAATATCGAAAAAGGAAAAATAGCGATTCATTTGTTTTAATAGGAGCACAATTTTTGCCGATATTACTTTCAAAATATTTAAAACTGTAATATTTAGAAAACACGACTTCTTCAATTATTTAAAAAAAAATTTGAAGTTATACCCTCTGAAATTTTTCTTTAAAAATTATGTTTTGTTTTACGCTCTTAAGTTGAATTTAAAGTTTATTATTATTATTTAAAATTATTCAAAAAATATTGTATTTTTATAATTGATTTTTTTTTCTTTCTTGACTGAAAAATCTTCCTTGGTAAAAAATTATCTATTTTGTTGAAAATTCGTCTTCTTGGTTTGAAAATTTATCTCTTTTGGTACAAATTTAGTCTTTTTATGTTAGAAATGCAACTTTTTGGTTGAAATTTAATCTGTTTTGGTTGAAGATTCAACTATTTTGGTAGAAAACTCAACTATTTAGTTAAAAATGAACTTTTTACTTTGAATTTTTTTTCTTTCTTGACTGAAAAATATTGGTTGGATGTAAATTCAACTGTTTTGTTGAACATTCGTCTTTTTAATGTGAAAATTCATCTCATTTGGTACAAATTTCGTCTTTTATGGTTAAAAATGCATCTTTTTGGTTGAAAATTATTCTGTTTTGATTGAGGTTTTAACTATTTTGGTAAAAAATTCAACTACTTAGTTAAAAATTAATTTTTTTCTTTAGAATATATAATTCGGGTTGAAAATTCGTCATTTTGGCTTTAAAATTAAAAAATTTGGCTGAAATCATTTTTCCTTTTTTAACAAAAAATCTTCCTTGATTGAAAATTCAACTATTTTGTTAAAGATTCGAGTCACCATTTTAGTTGAAAATTGATCTCTTTGGTTGAAAATGTAGCTATTTTGTTCAAAACTTGTCTTCTTAGGCTCGATATTTAACTATTTTATTAAAAATTAAACCACTTGGCTAAAATAAGTTGAACTACTTTGTTAAAAATTCATTTTTTTGTTAATTGAGGATTCATCATTTTAGTTAAAAATTCATATCTTTGATTGAAACAACTTGGTAAAGTTGAACTACTTGTTAAAAAATAATTTTTTTGGCTGAAGATTGAAAATTCATCTATTTTTTTCAAAATATAGTATTTTTACTTGAAAACTTAGGAATTTAATCTGTTTCAAATTAAATTTAATATTAGGTCTTACATTAATTTTATTTAAAAGAATTTTTTCCCCCAAATTTTGTAAAAAATCTCCTTGTTTTCCCTGTTTTTAGAGCATTTTGGCTTTTAAAGTCTTTTGGTTTTTAATTCCTTAAATTTATGTTTATGATTCTTATGAATAAATCGAAACTTTAAAAAAAAGGGGATACTTTGATTTTTTCGATTTTAGGTGTTTCAGGGGTTTTTCAACTTTAAAGAGGGTAATATTATTTCATGACACCTAACATGATAGATTTTAAAAGTTGGAATAATTGATACTAAAATTATTATTTATCAACTTTCTTCTATGATTACTTACGAACTTATTTTATTCGTCATAAGAGCTTTATAGAAAATGTTATCTTATACAAAATAATACAGTGAAGACTTTAACTGAGGGAATTGGATAGAAAAAGTGGTGATACGTCTTAGTTGTGGTCTTTTATATGAAGCTGGCATCACAGAAAATTTTATTTGATTATATATCATCTGGGAATAAAAGTTTTTCGAGATGGAAAGGCGAGCAATAGAATTCCGAGGGACACGTGGGAAATCTCTGCTATAGTATTAGGATCTCTTTGATCAAATTTTCGCATTGTTAGTAGACTCAACATCTGCTTCTTTGGGATGATAGTTAGGCTAAATTTATCAATATTTTCCTTCTGAATTGAACATTTCTTTGGAAGTTATTATTGACCATACCAATTCTTATTAACAACACCGCAAATAATTGGCGGGGATCACAGTCCACCTACGTTTTTACCTAATCCCCCTTTTCCTCCTTAAATTTGAAAAATCTCCTAAACCACATAAACTCGAGAATTTTTACTCAATTTTTCCCCTATCCGCTTTTTTTTGCAAAGTTTTAATTCATTTTTTAGGAATGATAAAAACAAAATCTAGACGTTAGAAAACAAGAGGCTTTGAAAGAGATTCTTTTAAATAAAATTAATGTAGGTACTATGTTAAACTCAATTTGTAACGCTTTAAATTCCTAAAATTTTTAGTAGAAATATTGCATTTTCAACAATACAGATGAATTTTTAAAAAAATATTTGAATTTTCAACCAAGACGATTAATTCTCTATCAAAAAAGACGAATTTTTAACTAGAGATGAATTTTAAACGCTTTCAATTCCTCAAATTTCAAGTAAAAATATTTTAAATTTTTCAACAACATAGATGAATTTTTAAACAAATAGTTGAATTTTCAACCAAAAATATGAATTTTCAACTAAGAAGATAAGTTTCTACAGAAAAAGACAACTTTTCTACTAAAAAAAATGAAATTTCTACTTAAATGATGAATCTTAAAACAAAAAAATGAATTTTCAACAATTTAGTTCAACTTATAATAAAAAAAGATTTCAATTTTTAGTCAAAAACAGTTTAATTCATCCGGAAAAGACGAATTTTCAACGAAATAGTTGTTCTTTGCACTGAAATAGATTCTTCAGTTAAGAAAGAAAAGAAAATTAAACCAAATTGTTAAATTTTCAAGTCAAAAAGATGAATTTTCTACAAAAAGGTTAAATTTTGAACCCAAAACTATGATTTTGCAACCAAATACTTACATTTTCAACCGAAGAAAAGAATATTCAACTAAAATAATGAATCTTCAATAACAAAAAAAATGCATTTTTAACCAAACATCCTTTTAATTTTAAATTAAAAATTAAGAAAGAAAATAAAATTTCCAAATTCTTAACCCAAAATGATGAATTTCAATAAGAATGTTAATTTCCTACCAAAATAGTTGAATTAGCCACTAAAAATATTAACTTTCAACCAAAAATGGAATAGTTCAATTTTCAGTTAACATAATTAGTTTTCAACGAAAAAAAGAACGAATTTTCAACTAAATAGTTAAATTTTCGTCCTGAAAGTAAGAGCTGAATCTTCAACAACAAAATTAATTTTTAAGAAAGCAGTTCAACTTTCAAAAAACTAGTTTATTTTTTGACCAAAAAAGATTTTAATTTTAAATAAAAAACAGTTTAATTCATAAAAAACGACGAATTTTCATAAAAAATAGTTTACTTTGCAGCCAAATTGTAGAATTGCCAAGCCAAAAAGACGAATTTTCTACTAGAAAGTTGAATTTTCATCCCAGAAATATGAATTTTAATAAAAAAAGTTCATTTTCTGCCAACGCTACATTTAGAAATTTTCGAAATTATCAAAAAAGATTTTGAGAAATAATTTCTATCGAAACCATTTTAATATAATAATATGTAATAAACTACGTAAAATGGCGTATCAGAGAAAAATATGTTACTAGTTGTGGTTATAGAAAAAATCTTTAGAAATAAAAAATAGTAAGCAAAAAAAGTAGTGTATACCTATAATAACTTATAATTAATGTTGTGTCTATTGTTATACGGTTGGGGTTTACATGCTAGCAAACAGTGTATTCGAAAAAAATGAAAAAGATTTTCTGCAAAACCCAAGCTTTTTTATTTTTTCCCAAATATTTAACAATTTTTGCTCGTATAAGAAAGGCATCCTATCAATTTTATGCGGGCTACACCATTTTTGAGGCCGGGATCATTTTTTTCTGAAAATATAATCGTCTAATTTTTCTCTAAAATCTGCAAAACATCACAAAAGAATTTATTCAGCCCGCATGAAACAGTAAGCGCTACGAGAATCTAGAAAGAAATCTCAAATATCTCAAATAGGTCAAAAGTTATAGAGGTTTAAAAAAAATTGGATTTTCTTTTCAAAGACAAAGCACAAAATTGAAATACGCTTATCAACATATTTTGGCCCCAAGAGATTTTGCAACAAGATTGCAACACAATTTTGTATAGAACATGCCTTACTTGAAATTTTTTATTTTATTAGCTGTTTTTCAAATTTCGTACGTCCAAATCGGTCAATTTTTATCGGCCGTACGTTATTTTGAACCAAATAAGTCATATTTTTCTCACTGTGTGCTGTAGGGTGGTCTTAATTTATACCTGTAAGAATTCGATTTGTGATGTAGGGCCCCCCCCCCCCTCCCACAATTTGTTCGTTTTCCGGGAAAATAAATTCTCTATTTTTTTTTCTTTGCAAATCGGCCAACATTAACCGTGCCCCGCGGGTAATGCGTTTTAATTTTTCACCCTCTAACACCCTTTTATTGTGCCCAGAAAATTAAAAAAAAAATGCAAAATAGCAGTTTTATTTCAAGTTAAGCCTAAAGACGGTATTTTTTGGAATTATTTTAACATGATTTTTTTTCGATAGGTGACAATTTTCTAAGTATTTTTTAATTAATTTTGAATTGTTTCAGAAATTTTATTGTTTAAAACCATTTTCTTTCCAGTAAATCATGAAAAATAGTAAGTTTTCACAATTTACTGGAAAAGGATGGTTTTACCCAATAATAATCATTGTTTAAAGTTTAAACAAATAATTGAAAATTAGTTAAAAAATACTTGGAAGCTTGTCATTTATATACTAAAAATAAATAATGAAAAAATTCAATAAATTTTCGGGGCATTTTCTGCACAAAATACAAGAGGGTTAAAATTAAAAGTTATTAGGTGGAAATTATGCCTTAAAAATTCTTTAAGAAGTGGCTAAACTTTGATTCACAAAAAGTTAATAAAGTGTACTGCTTTTTTCCATTTTTTCGAAAACTGAGCTTTTTCGATTTAAACTTTCATATTAATTTCAGAAGCCCTGGGGGCACGGGTTAATGTTGACCAATTAAAAAAAAAATAGGAAAATTCTTTTTCCGAAAAACGAAAAAATTGGGAGAGGGGGGCGGTCGATCACCAAAAACCGAGAGTCGAAATTTTGGAACACCCTATTGCGCTCTCATTCCCGAATTTGTCATCTTGATACCAAAAAGAGGTGTGGAAAAAAAAATTAGGTCGAAGTCGAAAATGTTTGATAGGCTTGCAGAAATACTATAGACACGTGATGCACTTTAGAGTTTAAAGCGAGGAGGCGCGGTTTAAAGAGACTTGGAGCATGTGGAGCATGTATGAGAGTGAGAGAGAGAAAGAGAGGATATGTGAATAAGAGTAAGAGGGATTCTACGATGGACGAGGGAAGTGGGAAGGAGAGAAAGAGTGAGTCCAAAGTCCGCAACCTTTAAGTCTGTTTCTACTGACGCCCCGTTTTGCCCCGGTCGCCACGCCGTCCGCGTAGGTGTTATACGACCAATGCTTTCTCTCTTCTGGCACGGGCCACCAAGATCGTAGGTTCCGAGCCAACTGGTCGAGCTGTTCCGTTCCAAGATTATATATACCGGTTTCATCACGCATGAGATTCGAGATACATAACGCAATTACCTCCCATAAGTGGGGACCGGTTGTCCAAGTACGTACTATGGACTTTGCCCTTAGAAAATCCCTCAACAAGGGAATTCCTCACTTTTTCGATAAGAAAATCCATTTTTTTTTCATTAAGGGCCGTTCAAAACCTACGTTGCCAATC
>CAKNYM010037482.1:0-11501 GCA_932195095.1 Andricus curvator | reverse complement strand
CGGTTTTTATAGTAAAACTTTTTTCTTGAACATAATTCAAAGTTGATGCAAGAACGGAAAAGATTCCTTGGTTCGAGACGAATCGATTGACCTACAATATTGATACATTTTATTAAAGAGTAGGGAAGTTATAGTAATTTATATATTTTGAAAATCAGTTTTTTATAGTAAAACTTTTTTCATTAACATAATTCAAAATTGATGCAAGAATAGAAAAGATGTGTTGATTTGAGGCGAATCGATTGACCTATAATATAATTACATTTTATTGAAGAGTAAGGAAACCATGGTAATGCATAATATTTGAAAATACGGTTTTTTATAGTAAAACTTCTTTCTTCAACATAATTCAAAGTTGATGCAGGAATATAAAAGATTAATTGGTTCGAGACGAATTGACTGAGCTATAATATTAATACATTTTATTAAAGAGTAGGAAGGTCATGGTAGTACATATATTTTGAAAATACGGTTTTTTATAGTAAAACTTTTTTGTTGAACATAATTCAAAGTTGATGCAAGAATATGAAAGATTCCTTGGTTCGAGACGAATCGATTGACCTACAATATTAATACATTTTATTAAAGAGTAGGGAAGTTATGGTAATTTATATATTTTTGAAATCGATTTTCATAGTAAAAATTTTCTCATTCTCATAATTTAAGGGAGACGCAAAAACAGAAAAGATGTGTTTATTCGAGATGAATCGATTGACCTATAATATTAATACATTTTATTGAAGAGTAAGGAAGCTATGGCGATGCATAATATTTGAAAATACGGTTTCTTATAGTAAAACTTTTTTCTTGCACATAATTCAAAGTTGATGCAAGAACAGGAAAGATGTGTTGATTCGAGGCGAATCGATTGACCTATAATATTAATACATTTTATTGAAGAGTAAGGAAACTATGGTAATGCATAATACTTGAAAATACGGTTTTTTATAGTGAAACTTTTTTCTTTAACATAATTCAAAGTTGATGCAAGAACGGAAAAGATTCCTTGATTCGAGGCAAATCGATTGACCTATAATATTAATACACTTTATTGAAGATTAAGCAAGTTATGCTCATTTATAATATTTGAATCATCTGTTTCAAACAGAAAAACTTTTTCCATCAACATAATTCAAAGTTGACGCATGAATAGAAAAGAATTTTTGATCATAAATTTTCAAATAGAGTAATTCTGACAATTTTGGTAAAGAAATCACAAACCTGGAAAAGGGAGAGTGTGCGAAAGAACTTTTCCGTTCCCTTTTCCAGCTCGAAAAATTATCATTTCGAATACAAAATTTGATTTGTCTGATTTGCCTTTGTATTTAAAAAATTTGTTGTATTATTTTGTAATTTTTTTTTGTTTGTAAATTTCTTTTTTTGAATGGATCAAAATGAAGACTTTGGTTTGTCTATTATTGAAAAAAATAATTCACAGCTAGTTATAGAATTGATCAGCAATAGTTGCATAAGAGCGTCTATTGATTAGATTTTTTAATTTTTACCATTATCTATTTTTTATATAAATAAACAAAGAGCGAAAATGAGAAATTTTTTAATTATAATTTTTTATCTCTAAATAAATAACTTAATTCAACCCATTCTCGATGAAAATGAATGTCAAAGTATCTAAAGAATATAAATAATTAACAGGATATCGAATCTAATTGTTATGAACAAATTATATTAACAAAATGTCAACATCGTGGAAATTTTGCTTGCAAATTATATTTGTGAGTTGAAATTTCTTGATTTTATCGACAGAATCAAATTTGATCATGGAAGTTTGTTTTCTGGTAGACTTTGTTTATTTTATAAACAAATTGCATAAACAAATGCATAGTTTAGGTATTTATTGGCAGATAGTAATCGTTTTTCTTTCTTAGTACCTTTAAATTATATAGGTGATAATATTTAGCGATAAGGGTTGGTTGTTCGATATTATTTGTTTATTTTATCAACAAATTTTATAAATACATGCATAGTTTGAGTATTTATAGACAGAAAGGAATCGCTTTTCTCTCTCCTTGTCTTCAAATTACATAAGTAGTTATGGTTAGTGGCAAAGAATTGTCAACCGATATTCTTTATTTTATAAACAAATTTTATAAGCAAATGCATAGTTTGACCATTTATAGTTAGAAAGTAACCGTTTTTATTTCTGATCGTCTTTAAATTATATTAGTGGTGAAAAAATTTGAAAATTGGTTAAGAATTGTAGGCTGTAGGTGATTTTGAATAGTAAATTCCCGATTCAGCCCACTGTGCGTCGGGATTACCGTCTACCGACACTATTTGACACTTTTTTTGACGATGACACTATTTTGGTACTGTTCCGAAAAAATGACACTTAAGGTACTATTTTTTCACAATTTTTCATTAATGCCACTTTCTTTACTTTTCCTTAAAAATTGTTTTTGAATTTCTTCGCTGATTGGCTGATAATAGTCATAATGATTCATTAGGGGCTTGCATTAATTATGTAAAGATTTTTCTGAAATTTTTAAACGAAAATGGAATAGTTAAATTTTGAGTTGGAAACTTCAATCTTCAAACAAAAGAAAGGAACAAGTTTCAACAAAATAGTTACATTTTCAAACAAAGAGGTGAATTTTCAACCAAACAATTGCATTTTAGCCAAAAAGAGAGGGTTGAATTTTCAACATAATATTTGAATTTTTCACCAAAAATAGAAAAGTCACATTTACAGTAAAAAATTTATTTATAACAAAAAACCGAATTTTCAAACAAAAAAGATTAAACTCATCTTCAAATAAGTGGTCGAATTTTCAACAAAAAAAATTACACTTCAATCGAAAACTGTCGGATTTTCAACCCGAAAATATGAACTTTTTACCAAAAAGACGAATTAGTCTAATTTGAAACCAAAAAGGTGAATTTTAAAATAAAATTATAAATCTTCAAAAAAATTAATTTTGAACAAAGGAGTTCAACTTTCAACTCAGAAATTGATTTTTTTTTTTAAAAGACGAAATTTCGACAAATAAAGATTTTTTAGTCCAGGAAGAAAAAAGTTCATAAAAATTATTGAACTTCGAAGCCAAAAGACGAATTTTTGTAAAATAGCTGAATTTTCAATAAAAAAGTTAATTTTTAACAAAAAAAGAGGACATTTTAACCAAGAAGAATAGTTCTTTACTGAAAAAAACGAATTTTCAACTAAAAAGATCAATTATCAACCAAAAAAATTTATTTTTAACAAATGGTTCAAGTTTTACACAAGCATTTGAATTTTCAATTAGAAAAAATCAATTTTCAGGCAGAAATGCCATAGTTACATTTTCAGTATAAAAAAATAATTGTTAACCAAAAAAAATTAGTTTTCAACATATTAGATAAACTTTGAACTAAAATAATGAGTTATGAACTTTACTTGTTTCATTACCAGTTTAAAAAATCAATTTTCAACCAAAACGATAAAAAGGTTTGTCAAGCAAAGAGATAATATTTTTAATGAAATGATGGATCTTCAAGCAAAAAAATTAGTTTTTAACACAGTAGTTGAACTTTCAACCAAAGTACATGAATTTCCAACCAAATTCTCAACGAAAAAATAATACATTTCCAACCAAACTGCTGCACTTAGAACCAAATAGGACATTTTAATAAATAGAATAAATAAAAATTTGCTTTCAAGGAAAAGAGATAAATATTTAACGATAAAGTTGAATTAACAAAAAGTAATTAAATTTTTAACCAAATAATCCAAATTTTACCCAACAAAAAACAATTGTGAACGAAAAACATAATAGTAGACTTTTCAAACAAAAAGAATTAACTTTCAATCAAAAAATAGTTGGATTTTCTTATTGGTTTCTATTAATTCGCATCGAATTTAAAAAAGAAACTAGAAAAAAGCTGAAAGTGGGGAAAATGAGGGAAGAACTGCTGTAAATTAAAATCCGAAAAAAAGTTTTAAAAAATTGTTGATATCGGTTAATATCTTTTGTTCTTTTTCTTTTATTTGAAAAGCAAAAAAAATGTTGTTGGTTCAAAAATTATAGCAAATTTTTTTTTAATGTACAGTTTTGCTAGTGAATAATAATAAAAAGTTTTAAATTGAAATTTCTTCAGTGTGGACCAATGAAACATGTTATTATTTTTTTTGTATGTAAAATTTTTTTGTCATAGTACTTAAAACGTTCTAAAATTGAAAAAAAAAAATAAAAATTCCTAAATCAAGATTGAATGTGGAAAAATTTAAGTTGATAAAACAATGTTCCGAATCCGGAAAAATTTCGTATTCTAACTAAACAAGTGATATCGAAGAAAATTTAAATTTCTAATTTTGAATAGTAAATGTTTATGATCGAAAATTTCAAAATTAAACGTTTTAAATTAAGAACTCAACTATTTTAAATAGAGAGTCTTTCAAATTCAGGAATTGGAAATTTGAACAATTTAGAATTACTAATCACATCAAATCAAATATTAAAAAATTTCCAAAATTTTGAGAATTTTTATATAAAAAATTAGTATTTTAAATTATAACTTCTAAATTACAAAATTTTGAATTTTGATAAGCTAAATTAAAAGCATCTGGAAATAAAATAAATAGTGAACCAGTAAAGATGACAAAATTCTTCCTTAGATATTTCATAAGATGTAATTATTGTAAATAAATAACTTCTATAATCTACTTACAAAAAAGAAATCGTAAAATAAAATTGAGAAGAGTTTTTTTTAGTAAGATGAAAAAAATCTGGAAAGCTCTTACTTCCACTTCTGGGCCTTCGAGTCGAGTTGTGTAGTACTGAAATAAAACTCGATTCGCTTTTTTTTAACACTAACAAACTCGTTATTTTGAGAAAACGACTTTTTTACGAGATCCTTGTGATACTACTAATTAAATACGTCCCTCGAACAAGCTCGAATTACGCCATCCTACCGAAAGCAAAATATAAAAAAAAATCGGGGAAATTAAATTGATCATAATGAGACTAATAAAAAAATATTTAAAGATATTCATCATTATGAATGCAAATTATGGGATGACTGAAAAAATTAATATTCAAAATTTCCTGATTTTTACTTGACTAGATTTTCATTTTCTCTGACAATAAAATTAAAAAATTTTAATTCAAATTTAAGGAAAGAGTTTAATTTTCAAAAAAAAATAATGAAATTTTTAACTAAATATATAGTTGAAATTTTAACCAAACTGTTGAATTTTCAACTTCAGCTTCTTCAACCAAATAGTCCAATATTCAAATAAAAAAGATTACACTTCAACCGTGAACGGTTGATTTTTCAATAAAAAAATTTAATTTTTAACAGAAAAGATTAATTCTCAGCGGAAATTATAATAGTACCAAAAAGTTGAATTTTCAATTAAATAATTGAATTTTCACTCAAATGGAAAAGTAAAATTAGAAGAAAAAAAATTAATTTACAACAAAAAAACGAATTATCAACAAAATAGTTCGATTTTCAACAAAATATTAAATTTTTGATTAAAACCAAAGACAAAAATAGAAAGAAAAAACAAATTTTCAACAAAATAGCTAAAATTTCAACCAGAGTTGAATTTTCAAAAAAATAATGAAATTTTCAACCAAGAATAGACAAGTTAAATTTACAGTAAAAAAATAATTTTCACAACAAAAAAAACGAATTTTCAACAAAATAGTTCAATTTTCAACCAGAGTCTAATTTCCAACAAAATATATAATTTTCAAACAAAAAAGTTATGTTTTAAAATCGAAAAGTTGACTTTTCAAAAAAATAATTAACATTTCCACACACCGAAAAAGAATTTTCAACAAAATAGTCAAATTTTGATCCAAAAATGGAAAAAGGAAAACAGCCAAAGGAATAGTCAACAAAACAAAACGAATTTTCGAGAAAATAGTTGACATTCCAACCAAAGAGTTGAATTTTCAACAAAATAATTAAATTTTCAACAAAAATGGGAAAGTTAAATTTGTAGCAAAAAAATTAATTTTCTACAAAAAAAAATTTCAGCAATATACTCATTTTTTCAACGCAATATTTAGTTGAATTTTTAAAAAAAATTTTTAATTTTCAGCCTACAAGGATAATTATTTGAAAAAATTAATGTTCAACAAACAAAAAATATTACACTTCAATCATGAATAGTTCAATTTTCAATCCGAAAAGTTGAAATTTCAGCTAAAATGATGAATCTGCAAACAAAAAAATTAAGTTTTAGAAAAGTAATTCCACTTTTAACCAAAAAAAGAAATATTTTTAACCAAAAAGAAGAACTAAAAAATGGACTAAAAAATAGACGAATTATGAACAAATAAAGATTTTTCAGTCTGGAAAAATGTAATTAATTAATTAATTAAACGCTCAAGTGAAAAGATGAATTTTTTTGTAAAAAGTTGAATTTTTAACAGAAAAGTTCATTTTTAACTAAACAGTTTCATCTTCAAGAAGAAAAATTTTGACTAATGTGGTTTAATTTTCTATTAGGAAAATATTAATTTTCAAGCAGAAATAGAATATTTAAATTTTCCATGCAAAAAAAAAATTTGTAACATAAAAAATTATTTTTCAACAAATTAGTTAAACTTTGAATCAACGAGATGAGTTTGGAACTAAAATGATGAATTTTCAACCTAACTATCTGCTTTTTCCGTTTCAAACAAATAGTTGTATTTTTAAAAAACAAAAAAAAAAAAAAAGAAATTTCTAGCAAAATAGATGAAAATTGTAACCTAAAAAACAAGTTTTTGAAAAAATAGTTCAATTTTCATCCAAAAAAGATTTCAGTTGAATTCTCAGCACTAAAATATGAATTTTTGATAGAAGAAGCTAATTTAAGACCAAAAAAATAGTGGAATTTTAAACTCAAAAAGAGGAATTTTAATGAAAAAGGGTGTCTTCTTAACAAAATTAAATTATTATTATTTTTTTTTTCTGAAAAAAAGATCTTCTCCTTTCGCTCCGCTGGGATTCGAACCACAGAACTCCTGATTTTCAGTCAGGTGCTTTTCCCATTAAGCTACTAGAGAGATCGATAGAAGAAACTTTATTTCAGAAAATATACGCATTATTATGCTAGATGTTACAAATGAAATTTTTAAAGGAATCTGTATTATCATTAGAGAATAACAGAAATTGTTAACGTCTTTTCGGACTAGATAGAGCTATGAATTAAAAATTTTTGTAATTAATTTTTTTTTCTGAAAAAAAGATCTTCTCCTTTCGCTCCGCTGGGATTCGAACCACAGAACTTCTGATTTTCAGTCAGGTTTTCCCATTAAGCTACTAGAGAGATCAAGAGAAGAAACTTTATTTCAGAAAATATACGCATTATTATGCTAGATGTCACAAATAACATTTTTAAAGGAATCTGTATTATCATTAAAGAATAACATAAATTTTTAACGTCTTTTCAGACTAGATGGAGCTATGAATTAAAAAATTTTGTAATTAATTTTTTTTCTGGAAAAAAGATCTTCTCCTTTCGCTCCGTTGGGATTCGAACCACAGAACTTCTGATTTCCAGTCAGGTGCTTTTCCCATTAAGCTACTAGAGAGATCGAGAGAAGAAACTTTATTTCAGAAAATATACGCATTATTATGCTAGATGTTACAAATAAAATTTTTAAAGGAATCTGTATTATCATTAGAAAATATCAGAAATTTTTAACGTCTTTTCAGACTAGATGGAGCTATGAATTAAAAAACTTTTCAATTAATTTTTTTTTTCTGAAAAAAGATCTTCTTTCGCTCCGCTGGGATTCGAACCACAGAACTTCTAATTTCCAGTCAGGTTTTCCCATTAAGCTACTAGAGAGATCGAGAGAAGAAACTTCATTTAAGAAAATATACGCATTATTATGCTAGATGTTACAAATCACATTTTTAAAGGAATCTGTATTATCATTAGAGAATAAAAGAAATTTTTAACGTCTTTTCAGACTAGATGGAGTTATGAATTAAAAATTATTTTAATTAATTTTTTTCTGAAAGAAGATCTTCTCCTTTCGCTCCGCTAGGATTCGAACCACAGAACTTCTGATTTCCGGTCAAGTGCTTTTCCCATTGAGCTACTAGAGAGATCGAGAGACGAAACTTTATTTCAGAAAATTTACGCATTATTATGCTAGATGTTACAAATAAAATTTCTAAAGGAATATGTATTATCATTAGAGAATAACAGAAAATTTTAACGTCTTTTCAGACTAGATGGAGCTATGAATTCAAATTTTTCTTTCTGAAAAGAAGATCTTCTTTCGCTCCGCTGGGATTCGAACCACAGAACTTCTGATTTCCAGTCAGGTGTTTTTCCCATTAAGCTACTAGAGAGATCGAGAGACGAAACTTTATTTCAGAAAATATACGCATTATTATGCTAGATGTTAGAAATCAAATCTTTGAAGGGATCCGTATTATCATTAGAGAATAACAGAAAGGAAGAAAGAAAAAAAGGAGATCTTTCTTTCAGAAAAAGAAAATTAATGAAAAATATTGTAATTCATAGCTCCATCTAGTCTGGAAAGACGTTAAAAATTTCTGTTATGCTCTATTAGAGTCTAATGATAATACAGATTCCTTTAATTATTATTATTACTCCATAAACCATATCCTTTTCGGTAAGAACCCCCCCCCCCCCCCCCCCCGGCCCCCCCCCCCGGCAGATTTTAAGAGTAATCTAGACTTTCCTTCTTGAATATTTAAATAACATGTTGGTTCCGCAAGACTGCGCCGACCCAGGTCGCTGATCAATCTTTCTAGCAATCACTCCAGAAGAAGAGCTTCACAAATTTTCTGTAAAAAATTGAAGAAAAGAAAAATAATTGAAGAGGGGGTGGAAATCATTCAATTAAAGGCAGAAAAGAGAAGATATGAAAGGATAATAGAACCTCTAAACCTCGATATGCTGGTATCTGACCCGGCCGCATATTTTTGTTTGCTCGCGAACAATCGAATCAATTTTTCAGCGACCATCCCCACTTTACATAATCCGAGTGGATAAATTTTAAATTTAAATGGGGGTGGTTGGCTCAGTCGAGACAGATCGAAGCGACGCGATTGCTTTTATGAAATTATAACCTGCCTCGAGAGTTCATGACGTAAAAATCGATGTCACGGAATATCGGTGGTCAGTCCTGACCTAAAAGATTCGACGAATTTTGGTCTCGGCGTCAGATTTGAAAACTGAAAGGCAATTATTTTCCCCTCAAAGGAGCCTCTCGCGCCAGTGACTCAGCTGGCTATATAAAACATATGTGCGTTTTTATTTGCGATATTTATTGAGTCATAAAAAAGAGACATAGCGAGGAATAGCATTTTTATTGCTAAAACAAAAAGTTGTGCTCTCTGTCAAGCTCGTTTGTTTCAGATTAAAAGATTGCTGATGTTTTGAATATTTATGACCTTTTTGTAATTTGAAAAAAAAATCAAAAACGGAATTTATGGTAGGCTATTTATATGAAGTTGAGATATAAAATCTAATCGGACGTTATTTCTGGAAGAACATACTTTATAGCCCAAAATGCTCTCAAAAGAGGGGAAATAGGGCGATTTTTCAAGAAAAGAGGGAAATAAAAGAGGAATAAATTCTTGTTTGTAAATGCAATGTTGATTCCGTATTGCATTGTCAACAAAATAGTTGAATTGTCGACCAAAAAAGATAAATTTTCAGGAATAAAGTTAGTTTTTAAATAAGAAGAATAAAATTTCATCAAACAGTTGATCTTAAAAAAAAATTTAAACAAATAGCTGCAATTACAACCAAATATATGAATTTTAAAACAAATTGAATTTTCAACCAAGAAAGATGCATTTTCTACCAAAATTTTTTTATTTAATTTCCATCCCAAATGACGAATGTTCAACAAAACATTTTAATTTTTAACCAAATAATATACAATGATGAATTTTAAACCAAGAAGATTAATTTTCTAACAAAAGTAGAATTTTCTATAGAATACATAAAATTGAAAACAAATAGTTAAATTTTCAGTTCAAAAAACTAATTTCTATTACAAAAAAAAATAATTTTCTACCAGTTTAATTGAACCCAAAAAAGACGAATTTTTAACAAATTGAATCCTCGACCAAAAATATAAATATTTAACCAGTTGCATCTTTAACCAAAAAGAAAGAGATTTTTACCAAAGGGGACGAATTTTCTACAATATAGTTGATTGTTTAACCCAAAAATATGAATTTTCAACAAAAAAGTTAATTTTTAACCAAATAGATGAATTTTCTACAAAAAGGGTTAATTTTGAACGAAATAGTTACAATTTTAACCAAAGTGATGAATTTTCAACTAAAATGATGAATCTTAAACCAAAAAAATTAAGTTTTAACAAAGTATTTTAAATTTAACCAAATTAAAATGAATTTGAAAAAAAAGTTGTATTTATCCAAAAAGACTAATTTTTAACAAAATAGTTGAATTTTCATCTTATAAACTATATTTTTTTTAACAGTAACGTAATAGTTGAATCTTCAAATAAAAACATTGTTTTAAACAAAACAAAAAACGAATTTTCAACATTAATTTTACACTAAATTGTTGAATTTTTAAGCCATAAAGACAAATTTTTTACAAAATAGTTGAATTTGCAAACCGAAAATATGAATTTTCAATAAAACAGTTGATTTTTTACCAAATAGGTACATTTTCAAATAAATAGTTCAACTTTCAATAAAATTGTTTTTCTTTTCGACAAAGTAGTTTAATCTTCAACTGAAAAAAAAATTAATTTTCAAACCAAAAAGATCAATGTTCTAAAAAAAAATTGAATTTTTAACAAAAAAGTTCACTTTTAACCCGAAAAGTTGAATTTTCTACCAGAAATTTTGTATTTACTTTCCATCCCAAATGACGAATGTTCAACAAAACATGTTAATTTTTAACCAAATAATATACAATGATGAATTTTAACCCAAGAAGATTCATTTTCTAAAAAATACGAATTTTCTATAGAATACATAAAATTAAAAAAAAATAGTTAAATTTTCAGTTGCAAAAACTAATTTCTATTATAAAAAAAACTAATTTTCAACCAGTTTAATTTAACCCAAAAAAGACGAGTTTAAAAAAAATTGAATTCTCAACCAAAAATATAAATATTTAACCAGTTGCAATTTTAACCAAAAACAATGAGTTTTTTACCAAAGGGGACGAATTTTCTACAAAATAGTTGATTTTTTTAACTCAAAATAAATAGTTTAATTTTCAATGAAATTGTTGATTTTTTTTTTGACAAAATAGTTTAATCTTCAACTAAAGGAAAAATTAATTTTCAATCCAAAAAGATCAATGTTCTACAAAAAAATTGAATTTTTAACGCAAAAATATGAATTTTTAACAAAAAATTTAATTTGAAATTGAATGATTAAATTTTTAAGCCAGAAAGACAACTTTTCTACAAAATAGTTGAATTTACAAACCGAAAACATGAATTTTCAATAAAAAAGTGGATTTTTTACCAAATAGGTACATTTTCAGATAAATAATTCAATTTTCAATGAAATTGTTGATTTTTTTA
>CAKNYM010037481.1:1525-19212 GCA_932195095.1 Andricus curvator | reverse complement strand
TAGAAATAGATCAGATATGAAATTATTATATCAGAACTCGAGCAGAGAAATTACACTTTCCAGGTGGATTCATATATTTAAAGAAACCCATTTTTCAATTTTAATAAAGACCGAATTTATTACAAATTGGATAGGCTGTGCAAAGTGAAGTCACCAAATCGTTTTAAGACAAAATATGTTGTTTTTAAGGGATTTCAGTTGACTCATATTTTTCCGTTTAAACAAAAAAATGTTTTGACTAAGTTATGAGTATTCAAAATTTTTAAGGTGGTAATGTATTTTACAAAAAAAAAAAATCGTTGCCGTTTTTCTGAAACTCTTCAATCTTCATTTTCTCAACAAGGCCACCTTTTTATTTTTGATGATTTTTTTTCATAGTTGGTATTAATAGGGTGCATTTATTGAAAAATTATTCATTTTGTGCCTACATCTTAGAAAAGAGAAAATTGAGTTCATTTCAATGAAAAATAAAAATTCGTATTTTTTCAATAACGAAACGATATTTGAAAAAAAGTCAAGAGAGTGAAGTTCTTCCGCTTGAAAATTTGTAAAAAAAAGTTTGCAAACACTTTTCTGCTCTTGCCTCTTTTTCTTGAAATTTTCGCTAAAAATGCAATAAATTCGGTTACAACTGTCTTTTCCTTGGAACAATGCAATTTTCTAATACTTTATAAACGAAATTTTTTCAACTTATAGATTTACACATTAGATTTTTTTACAAAATATTACAAAATATAATGTTTTAATTGTTCCAATTAAATTTAATTAAAAAGAACAATTGTAGCCCATTAAATTAAAATAAATAAAATAAAATTATATCAAATTTAATCTAATTTAATTGAGAAAAATACAATTATAGCGGATTCTAATAATAATAACTTTAGCGAACATTTTGAAAAAGAAGCAAGATAAAGAAAAGTTCTAAGAAACTTTTTTTCCTAATTTTTCAAGTGGCACAACTAAATATTATGTCTCGAAACGATTTCGTGACTTCAGCATGCTGGCTTTACAGCCTTCCCGATTTAAAATGTATTCGGTCTAAATGTTACTTTATTTTGTTGTTAAATTTAGAAAAGGTAACATTTTTCATCTTGAAAGACTAAATATCCTTTTGGCTTCCTCATAGAGGAAGCTTTATAATTGTAACATTTTCCAAATTTTTCAAATTCATTTAATTAAACCCTCCCTAATTTAAAAATATCTAATACAATGTTCGAAGCAATTGTTCGGATGTGTGTGTGTGAGGATGTGTGTGTGTGTGTGGATGTGTGTGTGGATGTCACGCTTTTTTGTGAACACGATAACTAGAAAACGGTTGCAGATAATTCGATGAAATTTGCAGGGCTTATTTTCCTCATTAATATCTTGAAACTGACCGAAGGGTTTCTAAAAATATTTATTGCATTTTTTTTAGCACTCAATAATATTTCAAAAATCGGTTTTTCATAGTAAAACTTCCTTTATTAGCATAATTCAAAGCTAATGCAAGAATATAAAAGATTCCTTGGTTCGAGACGAATCAATTGATATATAATATTAATCAATTTTATTGAAGAGTAGGGAAGTTATGGTAATTTATATATTTTGAAAATCGGTTTTTTATAGTAAAACTTTTTTCATTCACATAATTCAAAGTTGATTCAAGAACAGAAAAGATTCCTTGGATCGAGACGGATCGATTGATCTACAATATTAATACATTTTATTTAAGAGTAAGGAAGCTATGGTAATGCATAATATTTGAAAGCACGGCTTTTCATAGTAAAACTTTTTTCAATACCATAATTCAAAATTAATGCAAGAACGGAAAAGATTCCTTGATTCGAAGCGAATCTATTGATCTGTAATAATAATACACTTTATTGAAGATTAATCAAGTTATGCTCCTTTATAATATCTGAATCATCAGTTTTAAACAGAAAAACTTTTTATCGACATAATTCAAAGTTGACGCAGGAATAGAAAAGACTTTTTGATCATAAATTCTCAAATAGAGTAATTCTGACCATGTTTGTAAAGAAATCATAAAGCTGGGGAAGGGATAGGGTGCGACAGAACTTTTCCTTTCCCTTTTCCAGCTCGAAAAATTATTATTTGGAGTACAATATTTGATTTGTCTGCTCTGTCTTTGCATTTAAAACATTTTTTGCATTATTTTGTAATTTTGTATTTTGTGTAAATTTCTATTTTTAAATTGAGCAAATGAAGACTTTGGTTTGTATATTATTGAAAAAAATAACTAATGCTTCCTCTATGAGGAAGCAAATACATTTGCTAACGGGAAGCAAAGTGCTCGTGAAATGAGCACCATATAATTATAAATACAAACAAAGTGGAAACACTCGAGATCGAATTCACAGCTAGTTTCATATTAATAATATTAATCTTCGATTTACTGTACGAAAATAAAAATAACGTAGAAAGTTCTTTACTACTTTTTTTATCAAAAAAAGATTTATTTCATTGAAAGTAATGTTTTGTAAGATTCTAACAAAAATCATATTTCCATTAAAACAGGCTTTAAAAAGAGTACAAATTAATTTTTTGGCTTCTCATTTCTTTGAAAAATATAAATTTGTTTGAAATTTATTGAAATTGAAAAATTATCCGAAATGCATTTTGAAATTATTGAATTTCTTGCTGAAAATTATAGAATGTAAAATTTGAATTAAATTATGTTTAAATGCTTATCAATAATACTTCTTTTGGCTGCTGATCTGCACGATCAGAAAAGGCTCTCTTGTATTCCTCAGCATGGAATTTTTTAAAATATCAGGTAGTTCCAGTTGTATTTCCATCCGTTATTTTTATTATAATTTCCAACTTTTGTGCAAAGCAAGCCTCACATTTCGCGAACTTCTTTTCATCCGTGTATCCGCATTCAAAAATACTTCCTAGAACTTCCTTTCTCCTTCTTGTTGTCACTGATTTCGATTCAGTATTATTTATATATACACACTTCTATTTTCCAACCGAGCAAGTCACGCCTACCCCGAAAGGGAAATGGCCTAATGGTATAATAATAATAATAATAAAGTATCCACCCCGTAGATTTTCTCTTCCCTACATAGCTTGTATCTTCTGCCATCCTTCTCCAGATTGTGCCTAATCGTTAAATTAAAAATTCAAGATAAACAGATTTAACGTTAAATTAAACGTTAAATCCAAATAATCTTTGGAAGCAGAGCTCTGTCACTGAAAGGCTGTCACAAGTGACGTTTCTCGATTATTTTCAAGGACCTCGTTCGATGTCTTTCGAAAAATGAGACGATATGATTCGAAATTTAACAAATGAATACACGAGATGATCGTTCGAAAAAAGGGGCTGATAACGAACGACGTCGAGTGAAACCGTTGAATTTCTCGTGTCGACGTGAATCACTAGCCGGAAATAATAATAAAATTGCAATTGAAAACATCATATTACATTTCCAAACTGTTCCCAACTTGGAAACGTTATTAATTATAAACGAATTATTATTTTGTTTACCACTTTCAAGTCGAAATCTAACAAATATTAAATTTGCAAAACGTTGCACTAATCGTTCGCTAATCGTACTGAGTGATAATTAACTTAGTACTAACATCATATTAGATTTGCAAACTGTTTACTACTCAGAAACATTGATAATGATAAACAAACTGATATTTTTTTAGTTATTCGCCAGATTAAATTCTCAATGTGTTGCACAAGGATTTTCTCTTACTATTAAAGGGTGCTATACAGTTTGTGATAGATTTACTGTTTTTTTATTGGATAACGTAATGTGGCACGAATACATTGCATTATATATAATTTTTGAGGTTTTTTGAAGCTTTCTCGTTACTCTGAAAAAGTTTTAGTAAAGTAATAAAATAACTGCCGGTGTAGAAAAAAGAGGCGACCTTTGAAAAAAACGAGTAACAATATACAATTCATGAATTGCGTGAACATTTTTTTAAAGTGAATATTTTTTCAAATCATTTTTGTAAGGTAATCGGAACATGATTAAAATTATTAATTTATTTTTAATAAGTTTCATTACTTTCGCTTACTTCATGGATTTTTTAACCTACAGCCAATGAATAGTATTTACTTGATGATATGAACTAACTAATACAATGTGAACACCCATTTCTGTACATTTATAAATAAGAATAAGTAAATATAACAAGTATGTTCAGAGGTGGATGTTCACAATTATTGATTAGGCCAAAGCATTCAGGAATGCCAATAACCCTTGTGGAAAAATTTCGCGGCAGTCTTGAATCATGCTAAAGCCAGTACAGTTTTTCTTAAACCTGTCTATTCACGCAATACTAACCTGGCGCTACAATGGCGCTGTCTAGTTTTGCTACGTGTTTGATTCAAACCTTTCTGATGTCTAGTCCCAGTCTTGGCGCTATCTAGGAGTTCGTTATGAATTTGAATAATATAAAGATTGTCCAGATTCTAGTTAATTTCTAGATAGAATCACGGTTTGGACTTGAACAAAGATTACAGAGGTGAATTCAAAAAATAATCATTTTTGAATAAAAGATACAATACGTACCCAATTGCACAAATAATCAAGCAGTAATTAATTGTACAGTATTACATATTTAAGATAGTAAACAATAATTGTTGAAGTTGATCGAAATCTTAATACAAGAACTGTATTCTTAAGAACGATTATTTTTTAATGTTTACAAACATTTTGTTTCAATTGAATTATATAGTAAAGTTATAATGAATTTATATTTAATTTATGATTATTATAATATGTATAATGCGATGTATAATATTGATGATATTCCAGAAAATCAAATATGATTATAAATGATTTATTTAAATTATTTTAATTATTCATTGATTGTGTAAATAATAATAAAGCCCAACGTATTAATTATTTGAAATGAGAAACAATCATTATTTCGTAGCCTAATCGCAAGTAAAATGATACAAACTTTATTTTTTTCAATGATTTATTCACACATCAAGCACTTCTAATGTTTAAAAATTGCATATGTTTCATTAAAATAAATATTAGGATGTAATGCATTGAAATTCATATCCGACAAAAATGAAAAATAATTTAAATTTTAGATGGCCGAGGTGTTAAGGCGACGGGACAAACTTACAAAAATATAATAGGAAGTTACATCAGTGTTCGATGCCCGGCATATGTACAAGAGATTTGCGGAAACTCATTTCTTCATTTTTTTGTGTCCAAAAGCTTTTTTTATATTTTTAATTTACTGCAAAATCGATATATTGGACTTTTATGGCATAAGAAATAATTATATTATTTAATTATTAATTCTTTTTTATCAAAATAGCCGATCTGTCTAGAAACTAGTCGATCCGAGCGTTACATCCCAGTCTAGCCACTGGACAGTCAGCCTGTGGCGCGCCAGTGTCGACTCAAGGCGGACTAGACAGAAACAGTACAACGCCACGAAATTTTTCCACACGGGAATTCGCGTTTATAACATAATACGTCGTTTGAACAAGTACATATTGTTTGAACAATAAAATACCAGTTGGTTTTATTTTGATTGTGAAAAATAACATTGAAACATTTGCCTAAATAAAATCTAGAAATTTTCTCTAATCATTTTTTGATGAGGCTCGTAATTTGCGTTTTAATGGCAACAACTTACATGAAAAATCACAAATTTGAATTTATGAAAAAACGACACAAGCTAGGTACAGTGAAATTCTTAACGGCAAACACTTTCACGCAAAACAGGAGTCCCGGGCGCAATCAACAAATTACAGATCTTAAAGGTTCAATCTTTAATTGTAATCGATTCATGCACAAACGCAGCGGAAGAACAAAGACTGAACGCAAAGACCTAAAAGAAGCGCACCCATGCAGCGTGCAGATTTTTAAAAATAATTTTATTATTAATCATTTATATTGTATAACACTACGTCACAAAAACATATAAAATACTTATTTATTTGACTTTTATGGCATTTATTTATGTATTTTTTGGCACTGATTCGGAAATTGACATTATTTATTTCGTAGTAGCAATATTTCCGGAGATGTTAAAGATTTAATGTTCAGTATCACATAAAAAACGAAAAAACCATGTTGCTTGAACATCAGGTCATTTTCGCTTTTTAAACCTGTTTTTATGAAAAACGCGAGAAGATAGAACATTTTCGCCTTCAGATACGTATTCTAAAGAAAAAATACTGGAATGTCCAATCAATTAATGATAAAAAATCTTGTTACTCCATGAGTGCTCCACGAGTTCTCTCTTTTTTAGATTTCTTTTATGATAATGGATTATGAAACCGTCCAATTGAATAATCCTCATGTGCGATTCTATGTTTTCAAAGGACTGCGTGATATCTAGAACTTATATGGAAATTATATTACGTTTATTATTATTTCAAGGCAACTAATACGTACTTCAAGTTTTCAACATTCAAATGACCGAAATGTTATATCACTAATAGTTTTCGAGTTTCACATGCTGAGTTGTGGCTGCAGCAGAAGTTAGCATTACTACAGGTTTTTAACTAAAATTACCAGGCACAAAATTTAGTTTTTGCGGCATATATGAGCACTAAATAAGCACTGAATTCCTGCGCCAAGTACAATTTGATTCCACTTATAGTTGCCGAGTGTCACATACAAGAGTCATCTGAATCCAGCATTGCTACACGTTTTTGTTTAAAAAAAGTGGCCGGATTTTGTGCATAGCACGAATCCAGAGCACTTAATTATCACTGAATTCCTGCGCAAAAATGAATTTGATACCACTTATAGTTTCCGAGTTTCGCATACTGGAGTTGTGGCTTCAGGTGAAGCTAGCATTACTACATATTTTTCACCAAAAGTACCGGGCACAAAATTTTTTTCTGCAGCATAAATGAGCACAAAAGAAGCACTCAATGATAACATAGCGCCCATATGGATATGACAATGTTGTAATTCCAAATTCCGGGACCTGAAATGTTTGTATTTTTTCGCTGGTTTAAAAAAGTACCTAATTTGTTTAATTGCAATTTCAATATTGTTGTCGGTCCCCGTGTGGAAAAATTTCGTGGCGCTGTACTGTTTCTGTCTAGTCCGCCTTGAGTCCACACTGGCGCGCCGCAGGCTGACTGTCCAGTGACTAGACTGGGATGTTACGCTCGGATCGACTAGTTTCTAGACAGATCGGCTATTTTGATAAAAAAATAATGAACAATTAAATAATACTATTATTTTTCATACGATAAACGTCCAATATATAAATTTTTCAGTTGATTAAAAATATAAAAAAAGTTTTTGTACAAAAAAAAATGAGTTTCCGCAAATCTCTTGTACATACGCCGGGTGTCGAACTTCTGATGTAACTTCCTATTATATTGCTGTAACTTTGTCCCGTCGCCTTAATACCTCGGCCACCTAAAAGCTCAATTTTCTTTCATTTTGTCGGATATGCAATTCAATTCATTACATCCCAATATTTATTTCAATAAAACATGTACAATTTTTAAACATTCAAAGTGCTTGATGTGTGAATAAATCATTGAAAATAATAACGTTTGTATGATTTGACTTGCGATTAGACTATGAGATAATGATTGTTTATTATTTCAAATAATCAATACGTTAGGCTCAATTATCATTTGCGCAATAAATAAATAATTAGAATAAATTAAATGAGTAATTTATAATGATATTTGATTTTTTGGAATATCGTCAATATTATACATAGCATTATACATATTATTATAATTATTATAAATTTAATAAAAATTTATTAAAACTCTACTATACCTATAATTCAATTGAAAGGAAATGTTTTTGAACATTCTTGAAGAAAATCGTTCTTAAGAATAGAGTTCTTGTATTAAGATTTCGATCATCTTCAACGATTATTGCTTACTCTTTTAAATATGTAAAAGTGTATACTTAATTATTGCTGGAGCATCTGTGCAATTGCGTATTGTGATTTCCTCAATCATTTATTCAAAAATGATTATTTTCTAAATTCACCTGTGTAATTTTTGCTCAAGTCTAAACCCTGATTCTATCTAGAAACTAGCTGAAATCTGAACAATCTTCATATATTAAAATTCGTAACGAACTCCTAGATAGCGCCAAGACTGGGACTAGACAGCAGAAAGGTTTGCATCAAACACGTAGCAAAACTAGACAGCGCCAGTGTAGCGTCAGGCTAGTTTTGCGTGAATAGACAGGCTTGAGAAAAACTGTACTGGCTTCAGCATGATTCAAGACTGCCACGAAATTTTCCCACACGGGTCGTGCAACGTTTTGCAAATTTAATATTTTTAAGATTTTGACATTTCCAACATTTGCTACCCAAAAACGCAACATTTTCTATTCTTGCAGGAATTTTATGAGTCGAATTGCAAAAAATGCAACATCAATTTAAAAAACGATGACTTGAGTTATGCATACAGTTTTCTAAGTCATATAATAGTCTCTTCTCAATAGAAAGAAGCAGAAACAACATTTTGCAAAACCTTCGGTATTTTCGTTTGGGAGTGATAAACAAAATAATAATTTGTTTAAAATTAGTAATGTCGCCAAGTTGTAAATAGTTTCCAAACATAATGTGACGTTGGTAATAAGTTATTTATCACTCAGTGCGATTTGCAAAATGTTTGAAATTTTTCGCTAGTTTACAAAAGTAACTAATTTGTTCAATTGCAGCTCTAATATTATTGCCGGCCATACAACATTTTTTAAATTTGATAGTTTTTAGATCTCGACATTCCTAACATTTTCTACCCAAAAACGCAATCTTCGCAATTTCCGCTGAAATTTTAGTAGTCGAATTGCAAAAAATGTAACAATTATTTTAAAAACAATATTTTGCGTTATGTATTTAGTTTTGCAAATCATACAATAGTTTCCTTTCAATGGAAAAAAGAAGAAACAACTTTGTGCAAAACCTTTGGTATTTTCGCTCAGGAGTGATTAACAAAATGTTAATTTGTTTATAATTAATAATGTTGCCGCATCAAGAACGTTTTGCAAATTCAATACAGGATAGAGACTGAGCTTATAGTTACTCAAGTTTGCAAAATGTTTCGAATTTTCGTTGTGCAATGGGGGGAAAACTTTGCAAATTAATTTTTTGAAACAAAATGGCGACCCGAACACGTTCAACATATAAAAACACAACTGTACAATTTTTTTGAAGAACTTCGGAATTTTTGTAAATTGACTTAATTTTTATGTCTAATTCCACTGGCCTGAAGCCTCAGGAGTCAAAATTGGTAGAACAGCCAATGTTTAAAATTTTGCGTTTGGTACTTAGTGAAATTATCTTTAGAACATGTGGTTTAAAGATTTTTTTCGAGCATGTGTGGACTTTTTAAATATAGAAATGCACTAGAAAGAAATCGACAAGATCTAGGAGTCGAAATGAGATTTACAGTCATTTTTTAAATTTTGGAATTTGGTATTTGACATGATACATTTTTTTCACCTGCAATTTCAGAATTTTTTTCTATGTTTGGAGTTCTTAAAATGAGTAATACACGAGAAAAAAATGCGCTAGACTCAGGAGTCGAAATTACAATTACAGTGGTTTTTATAAATTTGGAATTTGTCATTTAATAGAATTATCGTCTTCACTTGTGATTTTATAATTTTCTTGAGCATGTCAGGAGTTTCTAAGCATAGAAATACTCCAGAAAAAAATCGACAAGGCCCAGGAATAAAAAAAATAAAAAATTACTTTTATTCTAATTTCGACTAGTGGGTATTGTGAATTTACATTTAAAAACCTCACACGTGCTCAGAAATATGTTTAATCCACAAGTTATGAAGATTATTTCATTAAATACCAAAATCAAAATTTTAAAATTAAATGGGAATTATTTTTCAGAAAAATGATTTGAATCTCCAAAAAATTAAGAAGATTTTTCTGAAATTTAGGTATGCAAAGAAAATTAAACCTCAAGAAAAGTCTAAAACTCTGCAAATAAGAAAATTTTTCATCCTTTTTTTCGCGAACGGGTAACCAAGCTGCACGTGGATCGATTTCAAATTAATTATACTTCTTTAGAACCCTAATACGCTAATTTTACGCATTGTAGCGATATCAAATTCCAAAAGTATTTATTTTGGACCCACTCTACTGGGAAACTGGAGAAGAATTTTATTATTTACCGAGCTTACCGTAAAAAGTAGTAAATAGAAATGAATAGGTTCGGATTTATGACGAATCTCACAAATCCCTGTAAGACTGAAGATGGTTTGAAATCGCCATCGTGTCACAGAAAATTGGACACTTGAAGAGACAGGTGCACTACCTGAGGTGGCAATGTCGCCTTCATGCCGGAACCCTTCCCCCTCGCCATAAACTGCAACAGAAATATTGCACCTTCCAAAAGGAAAAACAACAGCCCTATTGGGTACCTATTGTTATGTTCAAATCGAGTTCCAACAGTATATTCTGTTTCAATCTTTGGATTTAAAAATTTTTTAAATTCAATTCATTTAATTTAAAATTAATTAATTTAATTTAATTTAGTTTAGAAAAAAAATTAAAATTCAAAATTTAATTTAATTTTTAAATTTTAATATCTAGGTTTAACCCCCTAATATTTGTAGATCATCCTTCTAATTTCTATTTGTTTCAGCGTATACTATAAAACTGAATAATGGATGATATATATTTAGTAATAAAGAAAATTACATTTTTCTCAAATGGATGATTTTAGCACTCTTTCAACATAATATACTCAATTTTCAAGCGATATTCAAGTTGAAATATATCAAGAATTATTGAAGCTTCTGTTTGGAAACTATACAAATTTGCAACAGTAGTCAGTATACGATTGAAATGTAGATTTGTCAATTTTTTAATATTCTAATTTAAAAATATTTAATTTCTAATGTTCCCTTCAAAATGTTTAGCCAATAAGTGTTACAAATTAAAATAGTGCAATTTTGAAAAATCTGTTTTCGGAAAGAAAATCGTAAATGTCTTATAACCGAAAGCCTAAGATGGAAATAATGAATAGGTGAATTTAAAATATTATGAATAAATTTGTGTTATATTAGCCTTTGGGACTATTTTTATATTTATATACTGAAGACGTTGGACATGTTATTTTAGGCAATCAGCGAAAAGGTTCAAAAATATTTCAAGAGGGAACGTGCATTTTTTATGAGCTAGCTGTAAATGCCTGGATTTTTATTTCATAACATTGAAGAAATTTGAAAATACGTTATTAAATTTCTTCAAATATCAAGATATTAACAATTTTTCGAAACAATAATTGATAATGCCTAATTAAAAGCATTCGGAAAAATTTTCGTCAGATGCTCTCGAAATAGGAAAATTTTGAAAGAAACTTTCCAAAATTGGACAGTTTCATTAGAAAGGAGTTTTTGTTGTATCAGTACTACTTCAAAGCATTCATAATTAAAAAAATTTATTTCTAATTGAAGAATCTCGAAATCGAAAGATTTCAGATTAAAATTTCGAGAACGGGACAATTCAAAACTGTTCAAAACTGAATAATTTCAGATTAACATTTTGAAAATTAGATCATATAAAATTCAACTAAATTCGAGTTGTGTTATTTATCATTCGAAGCGTTCAAATTTTAATAATTTCAAATTTCAAACTTTGGAATTTCAACAATTAAAAATTAAAAGTGATTATAATCCTGCAATTAGAAACTGAAAAACTGAATTGAATTGTTCAAAGTCAAAGCTTCTGAAATTTCAGAATTTTAAATTGTTAGTACAAGCTGAAAAAATTTTCAATTATATAGACTTTTACAATTGAATTATTCTAAAAAAATGTAAGAAATAAAGTAATTTTGAGCACGCAGCAATGAAAATAAAAACATTTCTAATACGGAGCGTTGAAAATTGAGCAAATCTCAAATCATTTAGAACTGATCCAATTTTCGATTACTTATAATTGCGATATTATAACGTTTTTATACTCTTCACCTTTAAATTTTAAATTGTTTCAAGTACATTAAAATCTTCTCAAAATTAATATTCTGCAAATTGTCAACTATACTTTTTTAAATTTCAACAATTCAATTTCAATTGCAAAATTAATACTGTTGAAAGAGAAAGATGGAAAATTTAGCGTTCAACATGAGAATTGGAAACTCTAAAATTTTAACCAGTCAGAATTCAAAAAATTTATTCAATTACCAAGGTCTCAATTTCATATCAAACAATTTTCATCTGTTTTGATTCTAAGTAACATATAATTTCTAACTTTTTAAATATAAATCGTTTAGCTTTCAACACTTCATTCAGAATCATTATTCATTCTTTGAATCTTCCAATCAAATATATTTGAAATGATTCATGCGTGAAAATCTTCAACTAAAAGTTTAAATATTATTACGTTCAAAATTTTTAAATATAATGCAAAAGAAGATCGCTATGCTCTCAATTTTTTAAATTGCACCATTTAAATTGAAAAAAGCAGAAAATATTTGTATTTAACATTGAAACCAAACAACTCAGCAAATTTTGCAATTTTAAATGATTTGATAGTGTAACTAAATTACCATTTTCAATATGTATGTAATATTATATCATTATTTTAGTTGGCTGAATTAATTTCCAGACGGGCAGGCTGTGCATGCTCAAGGCATAGAATCATTTTTGCAAGAAATATGTTTTTTTTAAAGGATTTTAGACGACACGTATTTCACAAATTTAAAGAAAATTTCATTCTAAAGATGGGAATATTTGAACTTTCAAAACCTGTGATGCCCTTTATCAAAAATTTATCGAGAGGAAAAAATCGATATGTGCAGTATCTAAAACAATATATAAATTTTACATGTTCTTTTCGACTCTGATAGATCTTTTCATTCTAGTTTGAAAACTATATTAATATCATATATATTAATGTCAGATAGTTGCGCTTTTTTCCTGAAATTTTTAACTTTTTGGCACCCTTCACTTAGTGATGTGATAATCAATGCAAGTTAATGAAAATAGTTGTTTAAACAATTTACTATTTTTAAAAACTATCTCCTCTCAGATAAGTGTTAGAAAGTTCCGGTTTTTTCTGAAATGGTTGACTTTGCTTTGCCTTGTTAGTTATGAACAAATACTATATAAACATGAGAGAAAAACATATTTTGAACAATCGTTTTTTTCGTGAGTATATTTTGCTGGGGGGGGGGGGGCTGATATCAAAATATGTTCAATTACAAATTTTTCTCCTACGCTCTGCAATGAACTTTTGGTTATAATTGAAAACAAAATTGTTACAAGTCAATGGCAGACCTAGTCCTCCCACCTACTCTATTTCATTCCTTGTTTGTGTCTCTTGTGTAAGATAGCTTTTTTGTGAATAATGTTTTCAAACATTGCGAAAAGAGCAAAAATAATTCACTTAAAAAAGTAAAATATCATTTCAAAAATTATTTTTGTTGAGGTTCACTTGTTATTTTGTTCATCACTGAAAAGTCAAAGCAAAATCAAGATTACAAAAAAAAAACTTTCTAGCATTACTCTTAGCACTTATCTGAGTGAAGATAGTTATAAACAATTAAAAATTATTTGAAAAATTATGTTCGTTGAACTGGCTTTAATTGAAAATTGAACACAAAATGAAAAATTAAAAACAAACTAGAATTGTCTAGCATTGTTTAAAAACCCCAAAAAATCATGATAAGCGCTAAAAACTCGCAAACCCCATTTTTTCACGTATGGGTTTTTTGGGACCCTATAAAACAGACTTAGGTGGGTGATATTTGATAATGAATATATTTGACTTGTATTCTATGGCTATTTGTGAAGAGAAGTATTGAGTTTCAACTCCATTCAGCTAATATTGACGATTCTAAATAAAATGTACAAAAACGTCTCTTTTCCTGATGGGAAATACGTACTAAACTTCAAAGGCTTGCGACACCTCTGAATATCATTTTTTTTAAACCGAAAAAATGTATTTTTTTTGTGTATTGAAACAAATTTCCGGTAACAAATTTTGACCAACCTCAATTGTATATTGTCTCCGACGAGACGCATTTTCTCCGAGGAAGGATCCCCCCTTTCCCCTTCCGGAGCTAATATTAAAATATTTGCAAATCCAAATTTTTCTATTACGTTTTACAATAAACTTCTTGTTGTAATGCAAAACAAAACTTTCACAAGTCATTAAATGACCTAGTTTTACCACCTCACTAAGTTTAAAGTGGACAAAAAGTTAAAAATTTCAGAAGAAAACCGCAACTATCTGGCAATAATATAGATGAAGATAGTTATAAACAACAATAATTTGTTCGTACAATTTTTGCTCAAGTCAAATGATTATTAGGTCACTCCAGGTGAAAAATAGACAAATAATTGAAAATTTCAGAAAAAGCAGCAACTTTCTACCATGAAGCAAAGATAATATCATTAGCAATAATAATAAATTGTTCGATCAATTATTTTTGTTAAATTTGATTGAATATCACTTTACTTTAATCATAAATTAGAAAAAAAGTCAAAAATGTTAGAGAAAACCGCAACTTTCTAGCATTTATCTAAGATAAGATAGCTAATAACAATAGTAATTTGTTTAAACAATTTTTTTCTGAACCAAAATGAATATTAACTCATTTCAAGTAATAAGTGGACAAAAAGTTACAAGTTTTAGAAAAAACCGCGGTTTCTAGCATTATTGAAAGAGAATATCTTTAAAAATAATAACAAATATGTTAAACAATTTTTTTATCAACATAAATTATGTATCAACTCGCTCTCATTGAAAATTGGACAAAAAGTGCAATTTAAAAAAAAACGCGACTTTCGAACTCTATTCTAAGCGAAAATTGCTAAAAACAATAGTAAATTGTTTGAACAATTTATTCAGGCATATAATTGTCAGTATAAATTAGTATTTCATGTATCAGTAGAAATTTGAATTTAAAAAACCGCAAGCAAATCATAATTAGCGCCAAAAAAGAATTTACGAGAGATCTCTGAAGCGACATATTATAATAAATAACTGTTTAAAAAATAATTTCTTCTAAACCAATGATATTTCGAATGAGCTTAGTTCTCTGATTATGAATCAATTGTCAGATGACATAGATACCTGGGAGACATGGACGCCAGGTAAGAATTCTACCTCCCAGACGTGGCAACACCGCTTGAGGTGAGTACGTATAACGTCTAACGCGCTTCCTTATATATAGAGGAGGTCACTTCGTACATCCAGTATCACAAATATATATAAATTCCAAAATGAAAAATTGTTACCCCTCTTTTGAGAAACCTGATCAGAAGGCCCCCCTCAACGTATATATGCATATAAATTTCAAATATTTTCACGGAAAAAAGCGGAGGCGAGAACGTAGGGTGAACTACACGGAGGTGACAACGTACAGTCTATACATATATATATATGTATATCAGAAAAAGCACAAAATATGCTCACAGTAAGTTTATGAAATCTGATGAAACACATTGTACATTATTCAGTGGCCATTTGTGGAACTAATGAACTGTCAGCAGCTGATACTGCTCGGTAAATGGATATATAAACGCTCACTTTTCTGGGGCGTAATATTATATAGAAAATAGAGAGAAAACTTGTCTGTGATAAAGTAAACCAATCACTTGAGATGTCACTTAGCATCATATGAAAAATATGAGATTGAACGAGTTCGTCTAGAGATTCTTTAAAATGACTAATATTAAATAAAACTTCGGACAGTTTTTAATTGAAAACCTAAATATTTGAGCAATTTTAAGTTTCCAGCCTTCAATATCGAAGAAATTGAGTTTTCGAGATTTTTTAATTCAATCCTTTAAGATTCTGTGAAGGAACCGGCCCAAAATGTACGGAGAAAGAAAAGGCTGCAATTGTTTAATTTGTAACAATAAAAATTTGAGACTCATCAACGTAGACATTTTTAAGTTCAATTGATTCAGTTTTACACATTTCTAATTATTAATAAAGGCATATTTAAATAAGGTGGCCAATAATTTGGGGCTGGCCAGCAATGGTACCGGTTACCCTATTTTATATTTAATTATGTCAAACAGGACATATTTTACAATTAAATTGAAAGATTTTTATAATACCACAATGATTTTAAAGGTGATAAATATGTATGTCCTAAATGCTTAGAATTTAGGAGCTTCAGAATTTGAACAGAAATCACAAATTAATTGAATATTTCCGCTTATAACATTAAGGTCCAGAATCGAGGCAAATTCATCTGGTACCGCTCGTAAATTGTGATGTGAATTAAAGTCCCCACAAATAAGAACGTTATTCCAATTGAGAACGTTAATTGATTTTAACCTTACATTGTGTGGCAAAGGCGACAAGTTGGTCAATCACACGAGTGGGGATAGACCATTGTCGCCCGTACCACACGCAATACCCTTTGGCCTAGTACACGATAAGCAAGACGTTGCACGAGTGCAAATGTCTGTTACGGGCTTTTGGAGCAATGAAGATTGCAACGGTCCAGGGCGGAGCAATAGCGTAGCGCGGGTTCCAGGGTGCAGCCCTAGTGGCGGTGCAGCGGGCGAAACCCCTGCTGGGGGGGGGGGGGTAACCAAAAAAGAAAAGAAGTGAAAACAAGGGGAAAAAACAACACAACACAGTAATCTCTACGACAAAAAACTGCGAATCGAATTTCGAGAGTTAAAAATGGCTCACATTCCCGATAACAGTGACAGATGCAAGCTTCTTAAGCAGTCGGTGATCGCATTTTCGCCCACATCAGCAGGCGAGTATAACACATTTACGCCCGCTGATACGGGTTGATTCGGGCACTTTCGAAGTGCGCATGCGTCACCGTCCTCGGGCGGCCATTTCACACGTTCCGTCGGCTCTACAGACACGAAAGTCGCGTTTATCGTGCACGTTGGACAACAAATCTTTTGCAGGTATTTTCTGAAATTCTTCCGCCTGCAGAGGGGACGCTATAAACAGAAACGATAATAATTTGAACGTGAGGAAGAAAGGAGTAGAAGTACAAGAAGATTGTGGGGGAGGATTACAACTTTTATTGTTTGTAGAGTTTGGGTGATCAGAGGAAGGAGAGGGCATTCCCTTGTTAAGTGGTATAGAGTAAAGTTATTGGAGAAGGAGCTTAGCATCCTTGTGTTATACAGGGATAAAAAGAAAGGGTTAGGAACTGAGTTCCTGTGACGAGTAACGGATTCAGTCACTTGAGACTGTTTGTTCTTGTATTCTCTAAGGTTCGTGAGGTAGGGAAGAAAACCGACTCAGATAAGGGTGGCAGGTATGTGGGTCGAGGTACGCAAAGCTTCTGCGAGAGCCATCGGGGGAGAAGATCGCGGAGCAAACGGGGAACGGATGAGAACATTTCTAAGTTCGGGGTAGTTATTCGCGTTAAAACGGAAGTCGTTGTGTATTCTGGGCATTTTCTAGAATAAGTGACGTGAGGCCTTGAGCAGTGCACGTATTTAGTGGTTTCACTCGCGTTACGGCAAGGGGGAGCATAGCTATGGGCGTCAAGGTCACCGCAACGTTTGCAGCGAGACATTGAGCGACATTGCTTGGTGATATGTTCATATCGGAGGTATTTCCAGCATATTTTAACTGATGAGACGTAAGGTTCATCGCTCGTTGAGGCAATGTAGATGGCCGACTTTTCCAGGAGAGTTCTCCCTTTGATGGTTGGAAAAACTGTGCTGAGGATAACTAGGTTGCCTTTGATCTCATCCTCGGTTAATTTAGGAGGGATAGCGTCCCTGAAAGCCTGCTGGGTGACAATATAT
>CAKNYM010037479.1:9447-28490 GCA_932195095.1 Andricus curvator | reverse complement strand
ATATATATATATTTTTCTTGGATAACAAATTTCGAGATTTTGCTTTTCACAGTAATTTTTGCAATAGACAATTTGAACATAATTGGAAGAATTTCAAACTCTCAATGCTGAATTTACTGATCAAGGATGTTTCAAATCATGTTAATTTTTTAAAAGTAAAAATTTCCGGAATCAAAAGTGAATTAGAAGTATGCTTGCCACAAGATAAAATCATTGATCTTTTAAAACATCAGATTTTCCTTAATCGAAGATTTTTAAACGATGATAAAAAACATGAGAACAAACTTTCTATTTTGATTGATCAACAAACTAATATTCAAGAGCAAAATTTAAATTTACACAAGATTTTTGAAAAAGAAGATAAGGATCCTTGGTTTGTAAATTTGGCAAAAATTCAAATTCCTGATTCAGTTACAGATACTCTCAGATTAGGTAAAGGTTTTAGTAACCACGTGATAGATAGTAAATCGAAACAAATGATGGAAATAGTCACAGATGTTGAATCAAGTATACGCAAAATTCCAATATTAGATCAACAGGATTTCCGAAACAAGGTTTTACACTTGTCGAAGAGCTTTGTTGATAAAAATTGTTTGCACATTAGTAGTATTGATCGTAAAATTTCTGAAGGTTTCAAGATGCCGAAAGTTTTCCTTAAAAACAACCCTGATATAATTTGCATGAATGCTGATAAAGGCAATATTACAGTTTGTATGAAGAAATCGGATGATATAAGGGATATGGAGGATTTACTTTCCAATCGTGATAACTTTGAATTATTGAATGAAAATCCGTTGAAACAAATAAGAAGAGACACTTTCAAGATTATAGACAATTGGAGAAAGAAAGGACTTTTGGGAAAGGATATAAGATGGACTGATATAAATACCGAAGACACAGTTCTTGCAAGATGTTATGGTTTGAGAAAGATTCATAAAGATGGCTATCATTGGAGATTGATTATTTCAACTATTAACACTCCCACGAAATTTTTAGAACAAAACTTTAATTTGATACTTAAAGACTCAATTAAAACTTCCAAATACAATCTTAAAACTAGCTGGGAATTCCAAAAAATTATTATTTAAAAAACTGTTCCTGATGACTATGTAATGATTTCTTTGGATGGTGTTGCAATGTTTCCAAGTATACCCCTCGAATTCGTTAAACAGGCAATTTTAAATAGATAGGATAATATCAAAACACGTACTCGATTAAGTCAAAAAAATTTTATGGAAGGGATAGTTTTCATTAGGAATTTAACTTATTTTAAATTCAATGGATCTTTTTATAGGCAAAAATTCGGTACTCCCATAGGTTCAGTCATTTCTCCGATTTTATCAGAAATAGTTATGGGAGATTTGGAGGTCTTTGCTTTCAAGAAGCTGGATTTTGTTTTGACCTTTTACTTTCGGTATGTTGATGACACCTGCAAGAATAAGCAGTCGCGGACAGCCGATAGGAACCAGTCGTGGGTGTGGTGAGCTCAGCACTGGTAGAAAATAGGTACATGACAACCATGGCTTGGAGGGACCCACCCATCCGCGTTCATATGCAATGGGTGGGTTCTGGCAAGCCGAGGTGCAGCGTGTATCCACCTAGAAACTCTAACCGAACCAAACCTAAAAATCATGTAAGGGAAAAATCCTGCTGCCCCGTTGGACACCGCAGCGATGACACTGCCCGCAAGGGATGTGTGGAATGATCCGCCTGCACAGGGCCAAAGGGGTATTGATGCCAGTAGGCGCGCTGCCTTGCAGGGGGATATTAGGATACAAGGATGAAACTGTAATGTGTCTGGCGACAATTTGACACGGTCCTTGTCAAAGTCGGAAAGCTCCCATACTTAGACCCAGAGAGGTATAGGGGTTATCACTTCTGGGACGCACAGTGGGCCAGGAGACTCGATTCCGTGGCCAAAATTCGATTCTTAAATTCGAAAAAATGAAATAGACTACTGCATTCAGGGATAATTGAAGTATTATTGACGACAATTATACGTTGATTGATCAATTTTTGTTTCGATGATACAGGCACAAATAGAAAATCTTATTGAAATTCGTAGTGTTACTGAGGTTAGGAAAATACGTTTTTGGACGTTAAGAAATCGATTCCAAACCTTGTACCTCCATTTAGTTTGGTGCAAAAACATCACATTTTCGCATTTTAGTCCGCCTTACTGGATTCGCCATTTTGATTTTGAAAATGCCGACATCAAATTTCGTATCAGAGACCCTGAAATCCCATTAACACCATGTTTGGTGCAAATACCTCAAAGTTTCGCATTTTAGTCCGTCATATTGGATCCGCCATTTTGAATTTCAAAATGTCGACATCAAATTTCGTATCAAAGACCTCGAAATCCCATTTACACGAAGTTTGGTGCAAAAACATCACATTTTCGCATTTGAGTCCGCCATATTGGATCCGCCATTTTGAAATATTGAAATTTTGACATCAAATTCAGTTTCAGCGACCCCAAAAACCCTTATACACCAAGTTTTATGCAAATATGACAAAATCTTGAATTTTGGCCAAAATAAGTGGCCTCCTGGCCCACTGTGGGACGGTGGACTCACCTACGATCGGAATAGGATCCTAACGTGCGGATTTCCACGAAATTACCATGGCTAACTTGCAACAACAAAATACTACAGTAAAATATCTAAGGGCGGGAACTCTGAACGCGCGTAGTCTAAATACTAGCGGATTTAGCGAACTCATTGAGATAGCAAACAAATACCATACTGACTTAATAGCACTTCAAGAAACCTGCTGGCCGGGGGATTCCGCGTCAATTTCTAAGGATAACTGTACTTTTCACTATGGGGGAGCTAAGGGGCGCACACTGGGGACCGGTTTTCTCATTAATCAACGAATTTCGCAAGCGGTTATCGACATTCAATTCATTAACGATCGGTTATCATACATTGTACTAAAGCGTAATTTCAGCAAACAGGTGTTAATCAACGTGCACTGCCACACCGATGACAAAGACGAAGACACTAAGGATATTTTTTACAAAACAATCGAACAGGTTTTTAACAAGTTCTTAACGCATGACGCAAAAATAGTATTGGGAGATTCCAACGCGAAAATTGGAAAAGAACCGAATTATAGGCCTACAATAGGGTCGGAAAGTTTGCATGACGTCAGTAATGATAATGGGACTAGAGTAATAAACTTTGCAGCTTTAAAGAACCTCGTTGTCAAAAGCACATTTTTCAAGCATAAAAATATACATAAGGCCACCTGGACATCACCAGATGGTATCACTCACAATCAGATTGATCACGTTCTAATTGACAGAAGACGTCATACAAACATTCTCGATATAAGATCGTACAGGGGAGCGGATTTAAATTCAGACCACTTTCTCGTGATAGTAAAAGTAAGATCTAGGCTAGCGTTAAGTAAGAAAACAAGCCGGACCGAGCCAGCAGTTCGTTTCAATATAGATAAGTTTAAAACACCAACAGAAATATTAAATTATCAAGTTGAGATTTCTAATAATTTCGACGTTCTCCAAGTGTCGCAGAGCGAAAGCTTCATTAGAAATCAAATTGAGCCTTATTGAATGAATTTAGATTTTGACTTCTGCGTTTATAATTGCGCAGATTTATTTTCTTAAGTAGGGATATACGAGCGAAGTGAGCCTTCTTCATTCTCACGACAAACCGATTGGCGATCACTAGTTATGTAAAGTATAAATGTGGTGTAATGTTTTTCTTTTAAATTTGAATAAACTCAGTGTTACCAGTTTGCTACCATATTACACGAGTACCAGAATTATTGGCCTTTAAAATTTATATAACCACATTGATAAACCTTTTAAATTATTTATACTTTTAACAAACCCGCGTCAAGTGAACGAACCTTATTTGAAATTTAGACACTTGCACGCGTCGACATGGTCCTTCGTTAGTCGGATCCTCGCAGTGAATTGGTGAACTTGTTAAATAGACAAATTAGTGCGAGGAAAAAGTATTGTTCAGCAAAGAAAAGTGATTCGCCAGTCGTGAACTGATAAGTGATAGTGCTGTTGAAACACTCGAGAATCAAAGGTGACGCTGGGTCAAGAATACCGCGCCAAAAATCATGAAAGTGGCTTGACTGATACTTAGCAGTCAAGAAATCAAAGAATTCAAGAAACCAAAATCAACAGGTCGTTGCAACCGCAACGAATAACGAGGGAATCACTCATAAGGTCGTGGCAACTGCAACGAAAGAATCGATGCCTTGATTTACTCTGGAAAATATCAAGCATTCACATGAGGAGAGAACCAGCACTACAATTCATTTATATTTCAATCAATTGGACGGAATTTCATTGGGAAATTCAACTTTAGAAATCATCGGATTTGGAGAAGACGCTTTGACAAAATTGGGTAATCACTGAGTAATCTATGACTCATCAATCAACAGGACTCAAGTAAGCGTATTGTAAACAGATTTGTATTTGTATTATTGACCTTTCGTAATTTGTATTTAATATCGTTATTATAAAGTAGCAATGGATTTAGAAAGTGCTCGTCAATCGCGTACAATCTGCAAAACTAAATTAACTAAGTTTCGAACCTTTTTAGAAAAAGGTTCAAGCGAACAATCGCATGATTCAATTATAGTAGAAGAAATTCAATTGCGATTGAAAAAGATAGAGGAAACGTGGGATGATTATGATAAAGCACAGTCAATTTTAGAATCTTTAGCACCAGGGCCGAACCGCGAGGCAGAACGTACTGAATTTGAAGACAATTTCTTTCGATATACTGCGTTAGCTACTAAATTGATTAATGAACGACTGCCTCGACGTTCGACAGCTGAAACACTGGGCAATGTAGATGAACTATCGTTACAGCGTACACGCATTGCACAATTAGAAGCAGAGCTCATAGCTCAACGCCAAGCAGAAATCGAAAATTTGCGAGAATTAGCGAGTTCGCGCAGCTCTACTCCTGTCATTGACAGTTCAAGTAGTCGAAAACACTTTCCACTACCCAAGCTTGATCTCCCCACTTTCTCTGGTAGCTACGAGGAATGGCTCGGGTTTAGAGATTCTTTTGTAGCAATAATTGATAAGGACGCGAGTATTCCTAAAATTCAAAAACTAAGATATTTAAGGTCGTATGTAAAAGACAATGCTGCGCGAGTCATAGAGAACTTGCAAACTACAGAAGCTAATTACGAGGTAGCTTGGAAGCTTCTTGACGAACGGTACAATAATAAAAGAATTATAATTCAAAATCACATGCAGGCTTTAATTGACTTGCCAGCTTTGACAATTAAAGAATCCGCATCGAGTTTAAGAAATCTGCTTGATACAACACTTAGGCATGTGCGTGCATTAGAGGTTCTAGAGGAACCCACTAATAAGTGGGATACGCCACTCATATGTTTGATTGCATCCAAGCTAGATAAAGAGTCGCGGAGAGAGTGGGAACGATCGGCGAAGGGTAGCGATATGCCAAAATTTGATAAACTTATAGAATTTTTGCGCGAGCGATGTCAGATGTTGGAGACGCTAAATCCTGAATTCTGCGATCAAAGTAAACAAAACACAAGGTTGAATAATAAGGGAATTTCTAATAATGATAAAAAGCAGTCTGGAAAATCTTTTGTTACTACGCAGCAGAATTGTTTATGTTCTAATTGTAAAGGTGATCATTACATTCAAAATTGCGAAGAATTTATAAAGTTGTCTGCAAACGAAAAAATTGAAGCAGTTAAAAAGAAAGGACTTTGTTTTAATTGTCTCAAACGCAATCATTTGATTGCAGATTGCAAGTCTGGAAATTGTACGATTTGTAAGCGTCGTCACCATACCTTACTACATTTAGAATCAAAAGGGTCCAAGTCAGATCAAAATACGGTAAAAAATTTACATATTTTTAATTCTTCAGAGGTCATCTTATCCACAGCTTTGATTGATATGTTTGATAGCAAAGGACAGAAATTTACGTGTAGGGTTCTTTTAGACAGCGGCTCTCAACCAAATTTGATAACGAAAGAATTTGCTAATCGATTAAATCTAAGAAAAGAAAAATTAGAGTCTTCAGTAGAAGTTATAAATAGTCAAGAGACTATTAGTACTGAATGGGTAACTGCCAAAGTTAAATCTAAAAAGTCTAGCTACACAATAAAACTCAATTTCCTAATCTTTCCTCAAATTACTGGTAACCTTCCGTCTGCTCCGCTCAAAAAAGAAATCCTAAAAATCCCTAATCACATAAAGCTGTCAGATCCGGACTTCGACAAGCCAGCAAAAATTGACGCTTTAATAGGAGGAGAATTATTTTATGATCTCCTACGCACCGGTAAAATTCCTCTTGCCTTACCGAGAACATCTTTGCAGAATACCCATCTGGGATCGATTGTCACAGGAAAGGTCAACAATGCTTGGGGCAAGCAGCAATTAGCATGCAATTTGGTGAGAGACCCACTTAGTGCACAGTTGGAGAACTTCTGGATAATAGAAAATATAGGAGAAAAGCAACATCTCTCTGCAGAAGAAGAGGCCTGTGAACGGCATTTCCAGTCGCATGTGCAACGAGATTCATCAGGGCGTTACGTGGTACGATTGCCATTTAACGAAAAGCGAGAAGAATTAGGATCATCATATGATATAGCCCGGCGAAAATATTTTGCTCTTGAGAGAAGATTGAATAAAAATGTCAGCTTGCGTGATCAGTATCACGATTTCATGAGATCCTACGAGGAGTTGGGTCACATGGAGCATATTTCAGCTACAGACAGGAGCGGATATTATATTCCGCATCACGCAGTCATCAAGGAGTCCAGTCTTACCACAAAACTCAGAGCTGTTTTTAATGCATCAGAACAGTCAGACACAGGGGTTTCACTCAACGACACACTGATGGTGGGACCAAGGACTCAGGTCGGAGTATTTGAGTTGATCTTGCGTTTTCGTCGACATACATATGTTCTAAGTGCAGACATCGACAAAATGTATCGACAGTTTCTGATGCACCCTGAGGATAGGCAGTACCAGAAAATTTTGTGGCGGTTCAATGATAAGGAGCCTGTGAGAACTTACCAGCTTAACACGGTAACTTACGGAACATCTGCGGCTCCATTCCTGGCAACTCGTTGTCTAAAACAACTTGCTGACGATGAGGGTGAACACTTTCCAAGAGCAGCTGAAGTACTGAGGAATGATCTCTATGTAGACGATCTATTAACAGGAGCCAACACCGTGGAAGAGGCTAGAAAACTTAGAGATGATCTCATAGTACTGACGAAAAGGGCAGGTCTACGTCTCTGCAAGTGGGTAGCCAATGATGCAAGACTCATCGAGGAGTTGTCGGATTGCTCAAATATCGTTCGACAGCAAATATGTCAGGATGAGACCATGAAAGCCCTGGGAGTATGTTGGAATTCTGCAGAGGATACGCTAAACTTTGACGTTAAGATGGATCTGGAAGAGAAACCTACTTCGAAGAGGACTATGCTGTCACAGATTGCTCAATTGTACGATCCTTTAGGACTCTTGGCACCAATAATCGTCTTGGCCAAGATTAAATTGCAGGACCTCTGGAAACTCAACCTGGGATGGGACGATCCAGTACCCATTGAGTCAGCATCCTCATGGAAGGAATATCGAGATCAGCTGGAATTAATAAACCAGTGGATCATTCCGAGAGCAGTCACGGTTACAGATACTCAGAATCTTCAGCTTCACGGATTTGCTGATGCCAGTGAGAAGGCGTATGGCGCCTGTATATACGTACGGTCATCAAATGAGAAAGGATACCACTCAATGCTCTTGTGTGCAAAATCCCGAGTTGCTCCAGTCAAGAATGTCACAATTCCACGATTGGAATCATTGAAACTGAACTTTGACAAAACACAATTTTGGTCTGACTCTACCATAGTACTGAATTGGATCAACACCTCCCCTCATGTTTTGAAGACCTTCGTCGCTAACAGAATAAGCGAAATTCAGGAATTGACTAATGCAATAGAATGGAGGCACGTTCCAACCAATGAGAATCCTGCCGATTTCATTTCAAGAGGACAGCTACCGCGGGACTTTCTTAACAATCAACTCTGGAAGAACGGGCCAGCTTGGCTTAGTCAGTCTGAATCAGCGTGGCCAAACCTCTCGTTACAGAGGGTGGAGGTTCCTGAAAAAAAGAGGATTATCGTCTTGACGAATATCATAGTTGAAAGCTTTGAATTATGGAAACGCTATTCTTCGCTGTCAAGGTTGATTCGAGTTATTGCGTATTGCTTGCGCTTCATCAAGAAGGCACGTAAGCAATCATGTAATTCCGGTTCTATCATTGGTGAGCGCCGAGATGCATGGAAACGGATTATTCAACTAATACAGCGTGAAGAAATGCAAGAAGAAATCCAGGCTTTAACAACAGACAAGGAGCTTCCCAAACGTTCCAAGGTCTTAACGTTGAGCCCATTCATGGAGGATGGAACCTTGAGAGTAGGAGGAAGAATTAACAAATCTGATGTCGATTATGAACAAAGGCATCCAATCCTACTTCCCAAACCCCACAATATAACTGATCTTCTAGTTCGCGAAACTCATGAAAAAACTATGCATGCGGGTTCCAACGCTACTCTGTATGCTATAAGACAAAATTATTGGATTATCGATGGCAGAGCCGTTGTCAGAAGAATTATACATGCTTGCGTTAAATGTTGCCGAGCAAGGCCCAAGGAATTATCCTATGTAATGGGCGACCTTCCTAAGGTTAGGCTTACTGCTAGTCGTCCCTTCGAAAACACCGGAGTCGATTACTGCGGTTACTTTTATATCAAGGAGAAGCGCTTTAGAAATAGAGCTAAATTAAAGGTTTACGCTGCGGTATTTGTCTGTCTGGCAACAAAGGCAATTCACACTGAATTGGTCGGTGATCTGACGACAGAGGCGTTTCTCGGTGCATTGAGAAGATTTTTTTCAAGGCGAGGGAAAGCAAAAGCTCTCTACTCAGACAACGCGACCAACTTTGTCGGAGCAGATAATGAGTTGAAGGCACTTCACAGCTTGATAAATTCGAACAAGCATAACAACAAAATTAAGGAATCTTTATCAGAACAAGAAATCGAGTGGAATTTTATTCCACCCCGTACTCCACATTTTGGTGGAATATGGGAAGCAGCAGTGAAGTCCCTGAAACATCATCTGCGGAGAACAATAAGTAAAACTTTATTTACCTATGAAGACATGGCCACATATATGTGTGAAATAGAGGCGGTTCTTAATTCTCGCCCGTTAACGTCTATGTCGTCTGATCCAAACGATTTGCGAGCTTTGACACCGGGGCACTTTTTAATAGGACAACCGTTACTCACAATACCAGCTTATGATTTTTCTCAAGTGCCAACAAATCGATTGTCGACGTGGCAGCATATGCAAAAAATGAAACTGGATCTGTGGAAGCGATGGCACCGGGAATATCTTACGGAATTGAATGTAAAAAAATAAGTGGTATACAGGTCAAGCAGATATTGTAAAAATAGGTAGCTTAGTTGTGTTAAAGGATGAGAACTTCCCACCTTTGCGTTGGGCGCTTGGTAGGATAACAGAAGTGCACCCCGGTGATGACGCGGTAATTAGAGTGGTTACGGTCAAAACTGAACGAGGCGAATTTAAGCGCGGATTAAAGAAAGTGTCGCTTTTACCTATCGACGTATAATTATATTTCGAACGTCGGTATCGTTCAAAGTCGGCCGCATGTTGCAGAGCGAAAGCTTCATTAGAAATCAAATTGAGCCTTATTGAATGAATTTAGATTTTGACATCTGCGTTTATAATTGCGCAGATTTATTTTCTTAAGTAGGGATATACGAGCGAAGTGAGCCTTCTTCATTCTCACGACAAACCGATTGGCGATCACTAGTTATGTAAAGTATAAATGTGGTGTAATGTTTTTCTTTTAAATTTGAATAAACTCAGTGTTACCAGTTTGCTACCATATTACACGAGTACCAGAATTATTGGCCTTTAAAATTTATATAACCACATTGATAAACCTTTTAAATTATTTATACTTTTAACAAACCCGCGTCAAGTGAACGAACCTTATTTAAAATTTAGACACTTGCACGCGTCGACACCAAGAACAGAGAGACGATAACGATAATTACGTGGAGGACTCGGAAACCATGTGGAGCAATATGAAAAAGGCGATAAAGACAGCCGCGAAACTTTCTATAGGTTTAAAGAAAGTAACCAAAAGCAAACCATGGTTTGACGACGAGTGCAAACTTTGGTTTAAAAAACGTCGGAAGGCCAAACTAATTAGTTTACAAAATAAGTGCGATCAAACACATAAGAAGTATCTCGAGATTAGTAAAAGTACAAATAGGCTTTATAGATCCAAGAAAAGGGAGTGGGAAAAGAATAAAATACTAGCAATAGAAACGCATAATAAACAAAATAACCCGCGTGAGATGTACAGGGGAATCAATTTTATAAGGAAAGGCTTCCAAAGTAGAACGGAAGTAATGAGGGACGAAAATGGCAATCTAGTAGCCGATGCGACAGAGAGACTGAATTTACGGGGAAAACTATTTCGATAAGCTATTAAATGTACGCGAAGCCCCGTTGAAGGTAATCTCAGTGAAATCCACACTGCCGATCTACTAATTGATGATGCTACTGATGTAGAAATAGAAATGGCCATAAAGAAGTTGAAAAATAATAAAGCCGCGGGCATCGACGACCTACCGTCAGAACTGATAAAAATTGGAGGCCCCTGCCTCACAAGGCAAATTTGTAGATTAATACGCGCAGTTTGGAAAACAGAACGCATGCCGGAGGAATGGAATACCTCTATTATTATTCCCATCTTTAAAAAAGGCCATAAAACGAACTGTAACAATTACCGGGGAATTTCACTTGTGCCTTCGTGCTATAAGATTCTGCCCAATGTAATCTTAAGTAGACTAACTCCTTTTGCCGAGGAAATCATTGGGGATTACCAGTGTGGATTCCGCCGAAACCGATCTACAAGCGATCAAATGTTCACAATTAGATAATTGTTAGAAAAGAAATGGGAATTTAATGAACATCAGCTATTTATCGATTTCAAAAAAGCTTACGACTCTACTATACGCGCACGAATGTACTGGATCCTAGAGTTCTTGGGTGTTCCAAGAAAATAAGTTAGACTTATCGAATACGTGTAAACGGAAGTTTATCTGAAGAGTTTTCGATCAGTGATGGCCTGAAACAGGGCGATGCACTTTCGTGCGCCCTTTTCAATTTAGTTTTAGAATACGTGGTCAGACAAGTACAAGCGAATCCGACCGGTGCTACCCTCAATGGGATAATACAAATTCTTGGGTATGCGGATGATCTCGACTTACTAGGGGATGATAAAGAAACCGTAGCTAAAAATGCAGAAAACTTGATCACAAAAGCCAAAGATATTGGTTTGGAAGTTAGCGAATCGAAGACAAAATATATGACCGTCGCCAGGTCCGAACAAAGTAATGTAGGCGGGGATCTTATGGCCGGAAATATGAAATTCTAAAGGGTTAACGAGTTTAAATACCTCGGGTCTATTATACCTAGCAAAAATAACATTAAAACGGAAATCAACGCACGGCTGCACGCTGGCAATGGGTGGTATCATGCAGCAAACACGCTACTAAAATCGCGATTGCTATCTAGAAACATCAAACTAAGAATTTACAAAACGATAATAATGCCGGTCGTCATGTACGGGTGTGAAACGTGGGCGCTGACGAAGGGAGTGGAGAATAGGTTTCGAGTTTTCGAAAATAAAGTACTTAGAAAAATTTATGGTTCAAAGAGGGATGAAGAGACTGGTGAATGGAGAAAACTGCATAATGATGAGCTGCATGCTCTCTACGGGTCAGCAAATATTATTACAGTTATGGAAGTACGTAAATTAAGATGGGCGGGGCATGTAGCAAGAATGGGCAATGAAAGAACAGTGGCGCAAGTTTTAAGAGGGAAACCGACTGGTAAGAGACCTCTAGGCAGACCGAGAAACGGATAGGAGCAAAATGTAAGGGATGATCTAAAAGAACTAGGACATGATTACTTAAACTGGATGGAGGATGCACAGGATACAGATGCGTGGCCGTTTCGGGTAGATGAGGCATATAGTTAGGAATATCCTTTTTCTTAATAATTACCCACAAAAGTTGATTGAGCAACATATCACAATTAGAATTCAACAAATCAAAAGCAAACAAAGTAACATTTTATCTACAGATAATCAGGAAGAATTGAGAGAATATAGTTCTTTGAATACTTTTGTTCTTCCTTTTGTTGGTCAAATTTCGAAAACTATTGAATTTATGTTGAAAAAATTTAATATTCATACTATTTTCCGTATACCATTTAAAATGGATTCAACAATAACTTTTGGTAAAGATCCTTTAGATAAATTTGCAAAAGGTTGTATTGTTTACGAGATCACTTGCAAGATCTGTAAGATGACTTATGTGGGACAGACTGGCAGACTTCTTAATACGAGGGTGGAGGAACACAAAAGTGATGTTCGTTTTGGACGTTGTTATAAGAGTGTTCTTGCTAGACATACGAGATGATTTGTTGATGTTGACCATAAGTTTGACTGGGATAATGTTGAAATTTTACGCAGTGAAAGTAATGAGAGAAAGAGAGAATTCATGAAAATGCTTTATATTAAAAAACAAAATAAGTTGTCTATTAATTTAAAAACTGATTTGGATAATTTAAACAAAAGTTATTCTAGTATGATTAATTACATTTAGCAATACGCTTTCATGCTTCCTGACTTTCTCTTATTTTTTGTTTGTTTATAACGGATTTTTCTTTTGACCCATATTCAGTTGTCAGGTATCGAGGTGATAGCGTCGTTATTTCGTCGCTGTTCCTACCTGCTCTAATTTTTCTTGCCCTGATAAGGGTGCTGAGTGAGCACCGAAACGTTGGTAAATATTGTGATTTCATAATAATAAAAATAAAAAAGACGAAAGAAATAAAAAAGAGAGGGAAGGGGATTTGGTTGGTTGCCTTCTCATTTTTCATTCCTCTTTTTTATTTTTGTGCAAAGAAACAAATTTGTTTGTTTTCAGGAATTGCGATAGGAGCATTTTGTGGTGTTTGTCCAAATTTGATCGTTGAATTCTTGTTTCATTTTCAGGAATCCTATACGCTAACTTCATTATTGGACGTTAAATGGGATTTTGAATTTGATTTTGGTCTAATTTAAAATTCTTAAATTTCAAAAGAAATAATGCTAATATTTTAATAAATTGAATTCATTGATTAGGGTTTAATCCAAAAAACTAGAAATTTCAATATTTTCGTTAATTTCGACTTTGTTTATTGGGCCATGCCGGCAGTATTGTCCAGAATTCAAGTCATAAGAATAGAATACCTTTATTATTTCACTTTTAAAATAAAAGATTATTCGATTTGACATTTTACTTCGAGGTTGTTTGTTTCCTGTTTAAATATTATTATTAAAAAGATTTTTAACTTCTTTTCCATAAGATAAAATTCACGAATAGTAAGCTGATTGCTTTGTTATTTTGAAACAAAATTTTAAGAGAAAAAAAAAAAATTTGAAATGATTTCCTGAAATTTTGAAAAATTATGTACAAACTTGAAAAGATTTGAAAAAGCCTAAAACAGAATGAAGATTTCGAACAAAAAGTTTAGATGCTTCTTAAAAATGCTGAAAGTTTTCGAGAGTATGATTTATCTTAATTATTTTAAGGAAATATTTAAAAACATTTCCGAACATTTTAAAAGATGTCCAAAATGTTCCAAAAATAATCTGGAAGATTTTAAGGCAATTTGTTTAATTGTGCAGATTTTTTCCAATTTACGGAAAATAACGAATAATTTTTAAAAATATTTAGAAGGTTTAAAAGTTTAAGCAGATCTTTTCTTTAAATTTTGGGAAAAATATGAAGCATTTTAAAGTATATTTAACAGACTCAGAAGTTTTGACCAGATTGAAAAATAATTTAAATTGAAAGATATTTGAAAAAATATAATTATATAGTAATGTAAACTTTTTTCCCGTAAAATAAATGTCATGAATAACAAGTTTTTATTGCTTTGTTATTTTGAAACAAAATTTTAGGAGAAAATTGAAAAAGATTTAAAATAATTTCCTAAAATTTTGAAAAAGAATTTAGAAGATTTTAAAACAAAAGTTTTCAATTTCGCAACATTGCAAAATTTTAGAAAAAATTTGCATAATTTTGAAAGATAGTAACAAGGTTAAGAAGTCTTAAGAGATTAACATTTTTTTTCAATTTTTAATGATGTAGCTGTTTAAAGAAAAAAAATCTGCCCGCTTCGCGGGCACATTCTCATCGCACGCTCCGCGCACGGCTCGCTTCGCTCGCAAGTTTGAGCGCGCCTAGGGCGCGCGACTGTTGGATCTCGCGCTTCGCGCTCGATCATATATTTATCTCGCGCTTCGCGCTCGATTATGTATTCACCTCGCGCTACGCGCTCGGGCGTATTTACATCGCGCTTTACGATCGGCTCCTCTAGATTTTTGAACTTCGTGTTCGACTTGGATGACAAGAAAAAGTTTGTTTGCAAATATTATAAAATTATCAAAACCTCTACATATTAAGTGATTGTTAAATTTCTTTTTATTTTAGACTGAAAAGGAACTTTATTTACTCAAGGTTCTATCGACCTTAAGGAACACATTCTCATCCAGACACTCGCGCTTCGCGCTCGATATTAGATTTGAGAATCATTTGAACCTTGCGTTTCACGCTCGGTTCTGTGCACCGTATGATAGGAACAAAAAAGTTTGAGCGCACTTACGGCGTGCGATTTGGTCGTCGCGCTTCGCGCTCCGAAATACACTGATCGCGCACTTTGCGCTTCGTGTTATATGTTCTTCATATACAAATTACTAAATTTGTATTTGATTTCAAATGAAAAGTAATGATATAATTTAGGCGACAAATTTTATTAGTAAACATTTTATGTTAGCTTGTGCCGTTTATCAAAAAAGTTAATTTTTTTCATTTTGAATATATTTTTACAACAAAAATTGATTACAGGTTTGTAAGTCTTTTTTGAATGCACAATTTTTGTTCATTTATCTGTTTTTGTACCTTGCATTGTTTTCAAAAATTCGATTTTTTTTACTGTCAATGTTATTTTCACGAATAAAACAAAAACTGCGCATCCTATTGAAACATGATTCACAACAAATTCGTACCTCTTCCTTGGATGAACAAATTTTGTTTTGGTCATTTTTTCGTAGCTCGTGTTATTCGTCTAAAAATTTGATTTTTCTATTTTCAATGCTGTTTTTTACAAATAAAACAAAAACTACGCGTCATATCAAAAAGTGATTAATAAGAAATTTGTAGATCTTTTTTAGGTGCACAATTTTGGTAAGATGACCTTTTCTCGTATCTTGCATAGTTTGACAGCAAAATGGAATTTTTGATTTTTCATTATTTTTTTGTGCGATCAAAATTTGAATTTTTTATTTTTCAAAAAATTCAAAAAGTGGTTATGAAAATATTATAGGGTGTTGAAGAAGCAATGTTTTTCTCCTCTTGACTTTTTTTCATATCGTGCGTTTTTTGGCTTAAAATGTTCATTTTCGTTTGTTTTTTGGAATTTTGAAAATGCTATAACTCCAGTAATTTTTTTTTATCACGAAAAGTCATGAGAATATTTTGTTCGTCATTTTGCGTAATACTAATAACCGTACATAGAATTTTCAAATCTTTAAAAAAAGTGGTCGCAAAAATTTTCAAAATGTGCTCACTTTTTGAATTTTCATCCAAAATAGCTGGTTAACGAACTCGTTCTCTCTTTTTAGGCCATAAAAAAGTGTGCCAAAGCTCAATCAAATCTGATCATTTTTTCGAAAGTTAAAGTGGCTACAGACAGACAGACAGACTAACTGACAGACAGACAGACAGACTACAGACAGACAGACAGACACCTTGCTAAAAATCGTTTTTTCTAGCTCAGGGGGTCTCAAAACGTGGAGATTTGATGAAAACCGACTATGTCAAATTTTACATAAAACCAATACCTTCTCATTAGAATGAGAATGTAAAAAAACTTTTCTTAAGATTCCTAGGAACATTGAAATGATTTTTACTTTGAAAAATAATTTTCAGAGAATATTTACAAATACTTAAAAATATTTCCAAAATTGTGTTATAAGCCACGGCTCAAAAATAATAAACACCGAGCGAATCTTGAATTTGTTTCCTTTGAGTACCGCTTGAAATTTTTCATGGTAAATTCTCAAGCGAAGATCTAGGGGTCGAAATCATCGTTCCTCGGTGCTTCATAATTTTTCCCCGGAATTTCACGAACGTTTTCGTCACCTTATTCACATTCATGCTGCCACCTTCCATGATGGTGGAGCCGTCAAACAAACGCTCGCCGCAGTTGCGCACGAGATACGACTCTCACCCCTCTCCTGAACCCCGCGACGCTATTCCGAAGAAAAGTAGTATAGCTATGACAGTTCTGTGACACTTTGGTCGGTAAAACAGTGACCGGTAATTTACCGACAGGCGCTAATGGTTAGCTTCCGTACTAAATTACCGACAGTCGTTTCCATATCCATAACCGATAGTGGTGTTCTCTACCATACCGGCAGAGTGAGACACAGGCAATGGAGCCACAGCAGTCGGTAAGACATCGACGCGCAAAGTTTCACTTTACCTACAGTCGTTTCCGAACAGACGGTCGATAAATGTGATCTCTGTTTTACCGCGAGAGTGTGACACCGAAGTTCAGATACATGCCACGGCGTCTCGTCGTGGGGTCTCCGGCCCATGTTGAGAGACGCGCAGACGTGGGATTCCCCGCGCTCCCTATTTCGCTAGGGCATAGTGGGGACTTCTCTTTAAAAGCCCATATTCAGAGGCGTGAATTTCAATTCGCGTTGTGGTGAAATGTGAATCAGTGTGAAGTGAGAAGTGTCTAACGAATTAAAGTGTCTCAAGAAAAGAGTGTTTCAAAAAATTGCAATGGTTGAGAAGAAGAGTGGTTCTGCGAAAAATGTGAGTTGTTATTCGTGCAGTGATTCATGCAGTGAAAAGTGTTCTTCGTGGTGCTTTATGCTATTAATTTAATTTTATTGTGTGTTCTCAGATTCCAAAGAGATCTGAAGAGTCTGGTGAGACTGAGAGAACCTCAACTTCCACAGTACCTCAGATTCATGTGGATATTCCCCTGCCACCAAACTTTGATATAAATCAAAAACCACTAGAGGTAAGAAATTTAAATCTCATTTTTTTTTTGTACAGTCCATGCGTGATATAAGACCAGTTTCGGGTGTTGCCTCGAACTTGCTATGGCTCTCAATCAGTCACCTCAACCGTAAACAGTTCAGGACGTGTGAACCATTTCCTAATATTACACAATCGTTGTATGTGAGCACCATTGCACTGCACCTTTTCACATCGCGGCTAATGTTTTTCAAACGTGAGTGGCGACCGTTTCTCAACCCACGAGTTGAGAAACTGCGTGAGCCAGGAATTCTAAGAATTCTATTGAGCTTGGAGTGTATTTAAATTTGCCTTACATTTTCTTTCTCTAAGAGAATATTGCGCATTTTTCTGTTATAGGTGTCAGTGGTTGTGAGATATGACAGGTCACCACCGTCACGGCCACCATCCCACCCCGTAGCCTCCTCTAAAAAAAGCACGAATAATTCTCGAGCGCACGCTTCCTCAACATCATCATCGTCGTCATCATCGTCGGCACCATCGAAGTCACGTTCACCCTCATCATCACCGATATCACAGACACCGCTACCACAGACACCATTGAAGGCATTACCACCATCATCATCATCCTCATCACTAATACCACCATTGCCATCGACTTCAGAAACTTTACCACAGCAAACTCCAGTGAAACACAAAACACCACCAACATCAATAGATTATACATATCAGAGTGTACCGTTGAAAGATGCTGGTAAACAGATACCGTATAAGCGTCCTACCGCTCCACTTCCGTCATCATCATCACTGCACGCAGCTATCCTAAACGAAGATCTTCGTCTATCAGATGTAAGCAGTGATGATGAAGAAAGAAGTGCGAGTAAAAGACGGAACATAGAAATAATGAATCCCACTTATCGCAAAAAAACACAGCCAGTTATTATAAGCGGACGTAAACCTGAAGGTGCGTCAAATAAAAAATAAGTATATATATCGACGATTCCATTCAATATGAGTCTATGTACTGACAGCGCCGTGTATGAGACTATTCCCTATGCTTATACACAGCGCATAGTCTCATACTGGGCTCTGTCAGCAGATAGACTCATATTGAATGGAGGCGATGATATATATATATATCTACTTTACTTAATCAAGCGTTGTTTCTTATGAGTAATGGTCGAGTGTAACTTTATCGAGAGAGAAAAAAGCTTTTTATTTGTCAAGTTAAATTGTAACAAGAAATTCAAATATTGCTTACTTCTTCAAATTCAGATTCTTTTTTATAGTCATATTTTATTTTCTAGCTATCATTCAAAAAAGAATAGGTGGGACATTTAGATAATATACCGATGAAGCATGGCAACTGAATAAAGAAATAATTTGTTACCACATGGATAAGCATATGTTTATGTGATTTATTGAAGATGGAAATAAAAATATGGTTACAAACAGAATCTGAATTTTTAAATAAGTGAAAATGGATAGAGAGGAGACTTAAAATGTTTTATTAGCAATTAAGGTTCATTCTATAATTTCATATTACAAATGAGTCAATGAGAGTTCATTCCAATAATTTTGTTACTGTCTTTGATTGTGGTAGTGAAGGGTGATCCATCTGCATCATTACAATCACAAGCAACTCCTGATACATCGCTCGTAAAAAGGCATGATATTAGACCTCAGTGCTGCTGCTGTAAATCGTACCATCAAAATGATCCTCGTTTCCACTTGAAAACAATAGATCTTCCTTTACCTCGATTTAAGACTAGAAGACAAGAAATAGAAGAGATTTTACAGGTTAAAGTCTATGTGATATATATGTATATATATATATATATATATATATATATATA
>CAKNYM010037477.1:0-20866 GCA_932195095.1 Andricus curvator | reverse complement strand
AATGCCGAAAAAAAAGAATAAATTTCCATTTTGGTGGAATAATTTCCTACTATTTCTTGGAAAAATTTCGTACAAATTCGGAAATTTATGCAATCTCCTGATCTTTTTGATATATTTCCTAACAGTTCGGAAATTATTCCGAAAAATTGGCAAATTTGTCTAAAATTTACGGAATATTTCCACTTTGTGTAGGAAATCCCATACTTCCGAATGGTTTTGGAAAAATTTCCTACGACCTATTAGGAAAAATCACCGAAATTTTTTACAGTGTACGGTCGATTTTAATGTAAAATTAAGAAAATGTGACAGTTTCAAAGTTGATATTAATAAATATATTAGCGTGCTCTTACAGAAGCGTATATCTAATAAAGACCACATAACTTTATTCCAAGAGTTTCATGCACAATTTGACTGTAATTCAAATCAGATAGTATTCAATCCTTTCCCGTCTGTCTTCTCTAGACGAATTGTGCGATGAAATGCAATTAATCGATGCGGAAACAGACCACAGTCCTGAGCAAAAATCTATTAAAAAATTTTACCTTTAAACACTTGCCCAATCTTACAATATTTGGACATCTATATGGCCACAATTTAGTGCAAATGGTAATACATTTACTCGTGAATCTGTCTCCGCTATGCAAAATGGCAATGTATGGGTTGCATCAACAAGTCGCAGAAAGCTCAAATTACCTCAAACGGTACTCTCAGCTTTTAGTGGTAAGATGGAAGAATGGTTGTCATTTAAAGATATACGTTCCGTACAATGATACGTAACCGTGATGACCTTTCTAACGTAGAGAAATTGCAATATTTGAAATCAGTTCTCAAAGACGAAGCTTTACGCAAAATTCAAGTTTTTTCTAGCACCATAGAAAATGACGATGGCACTTGGAAGCTTTTGGAAAACTCATACGAAGATAAGCGCTCATTAATCTCGCGACATTCAAGTTTATTATTGCGTTTCACTATTCAAGAAAAAGAATGTCCTCTTCCTTTGGAGGTAATTATCTTCTTTTGAGGGGACCGACAGTTTAAGTTCGGTTCCGAAACACCAAAGTCTCGGTAGAAGTACTTGAAAAAATTTCCATGGGTACCGGCACAGAAATCGAACCCCATGCCACCTGTTTGAAAGCTTGACGCGCTATCGCCAGAACCTGAACTCTCAACAAGCTCCTTTCAATTAGGGCTTAATGTACCCTAATATTAATAAACTTTCTAACGGATTTAAAGAAATCTTTACAAATTAATTTTTTGGAGAGTTGTAGCTACTTTTTCATTTTTCAAATAGCATTTTCAAGTACATGAAAAAATTATTTTTCTCTAATATAAACTATTTAATCAGAGTAAAGTTCTACAAGTGTTTATTTGTTTATAACAATAAAAGTGTTGCATAAAAAATGGATTAATATTGATATATGGTTCAATTTGTCCACGTATATCCATTTCTCAACCACTGCGTGCTTCACCTTTTGTTACGTAAGATGGAATGTGACTTGATGGAACGTCAGCACTGAGCAGGGAGCACAGTTATCTAGACAATTTTGAATGATCTTGGCCCCAGTGGTAGTACAGAGGTGCCAATCTGCAGAGAGATAACTGTCCAAGTGTGTGAGCTAAATATAGAATCCTTCCCAAAGTTCATTTAACGCAAACAATGGTTTTATACTTTTATGCCCAACCATACTGCGTTATGCCTCAAGTTGTTTTTCCTGCAGGGGCTATATCGTAAGTTTTAATCGATATCCCACGGATATATCATAAGCATCTTTCTTACCGTTACTCATTTTAGTGGAGATTTACGATAATGATCATTTTTCACCTGATTAAATCCTCTCTCGAACTGAAATGTCAATTAAATTTCACAATTTTATTTTAAAAGTGCTACATTCAATTTATTGCATCACAAGATTTGCGTCGGGCAAAAGTGAAGTGGAAGAGGTAGAAGAGCCTGAAATAAAACTAATATAAAATATAGTTACGCCCGACGCTTTCCCATGCGCTACTCGTGCACAGGTCACCAGAAGGGTAAACAGTATTACGTAATGTTATAGTTGGTGCATAACTTTATGACTATATCTTAAAAAGAAATAGTTCCTCACGAACGGTACTTTCCTCCGAATCAGTTTAATTACGAAATTTGTACGCCTCTGAAACAGTATAGTTGAAGACGTTTCGCGGCATTTGGTTGGATTTGCTCTTACGGTATTCACGGTATTTACTTTTATGTCTCGGTATTAGCCTAATAATCACCGTAGTAAATTTCATTTACTGCAAAAATGTGCAATAGAGCAAGGCCAAGATTACAATTACAGCTAGATCCAGAACGATTGACCCGCCGATCTGTTTACATAATTTTCAGATACAAGTATTTTCTTTCAGTTGAGAGGTTTTTCTCTTATTTTATTAAATTATATTCACATTTTATAACATGTAATATATATATAATTAAAAAAACAGGTTAAACAACCAAGGCAGGATCTCACTGGGAGCAACTGCCATTTATGAAAATACACTGGCTCTCACTCAGTGGAATCGCGGTAAATCATACCTATGGCCACGTCTCATGACCATGGGATGGGTGGCCACTATGTATATATAATATATAAGATAATCTAAATCTAAAGGCAAAAAGTATGTACACAAGGCGAAACTTGGGATGATGTATGCAATAAAATCCTGTGACATCTAACTTTAATTTGTTTTACAATATCATTCTGGAATGCTTACGAAATGATAAAAAATGTAAAATTATAAATAAATAAACATTTATTAAAATAGTGTATACAATAATTTTGGTTTTCAAGGGTATGCTGGGAGATAAGTTTGTAGTAGTAGTATACCATTAAGCCATTTCCCTTTCAGGGTAGGCGTGACACTGCCCGATTCGGGTAGTGATTCTAGGTGGATAGTTCCTTGTCGTAAATAACTACAAGTGTGGGCTGCTCACCAGACCCACGATGTGCCAACAACACTCAGTTTTCTTGAATGGTCACCCATCCAAGTACTAACCGCGCCCAAAGCTGCTTAACTTCAGTGATCTGACGAGAACTGGTTTTTTCAGCGTGGTATGGCTGTTGGCTGTTGGCATGTAGTAAGATAAATAATAACCTTCTTCGCTAAGGGCTTATAGTATTTACTTTCGTATCATAACTCAGTATAAATTTGTGTCACGAATGTGACCGTCCGTGAAGAAAGGGACCTAACGCGGAAAAAATTTATTTTTAGTTTACATAATTTCCTAAATTTGAACTTTCAAAAAATCAAAAATTTTTAAATGAATTACAGATAAACACTCTCTTAGTCTGCATTATTTGAATTGAACCCTGAATAATGGTCAAAATTTCACGGAAAAAATAGTCGCTTTAAGTAACTATTCTATGTCTGGTGCGGATAGAGAGAAAAGTTTATGAATATCTCAGCGACTTCTATTGAATAGTAGAAGAAAAGACTAATAATTTTCAGAAAACTGATCCACTGTAAAAAGCTCTACTAATTCTCATGAACAAAGTATTTTAAAAATCAAGCGATCCTTTATGAGAAATAATAAACATTTCTTTAGAGTTTGAGTGACGCGGTCAAATAATTTCAAAGAAAAGGGATTCAACCAAATAGTTGATAAATTATAGGGTAAAGTCTATCAGATTTGACGTGATGGTAAATGATTTTGTATATATGCTTTGTAAAAGATAATTTAGAAAATGTTTCATCGATGAATTGAGAATCCGGGTTTATAGAAATTTCCTAGATAGTCGCTGAAGACTAGAAATGCGCAGTGAACGTTTTTCATAGCACCGCGGGCATGACGCGTTTTTGTTTGTTGCGCGGAATAATTATTCAGTAATATTTAAAAAATTAAAATTGTAATAATTATTATAAGAAATTATGCCTTCGTTGTAGGAACATCTTGCTAATGATTTTTTGTTGCTAGAACCTATTTAATCACCAGGGACAGCGGAACACCTGTTGTGTGTGTTGACCATTCAACAAATGAGCTTTCCCATGTGTTGAAAATCAACACACAAAATCGATTTAAAACCATGGACATCGGAATAGGAGGGGACTATGCATGTCGTAGCGGAGCTGATGTAACGAGCGGGGAGGTCCGCTATCATTGTGTCGAATATGGATATTGAGTGAGAAAGAGCAGACTACACTGGGAATCCCATTTAAGTATCTCCCATTCAAGTCATTCCGAGAATTGATGCCTCGGCGTGGACAAAGGAGCAGTGCGCGGGTACTCACGCGCGTCTGTTGCGTAATATTATGCATTCCACTTGGAAATGGTTTACACGGCCCTGAATGTTTACGTTCGGAGCAAGCGATTGTTGTGTTCGCTTTAAGTAAAGGCCGTTAAGGACCATGTCCGAAACCGCACTTTAATGGGATTCCCAGGGTACTACTTCTCTCACTTACGCCCCATGCTTTGGATACCAGCATGACCGACTTTCTCTCTCACATTTCAAAACGCACTACCCTCCCCTCCCCTCCCACTCACCCTCCGCCTTTCCCACACCTTTCAAATTCAACACACGGCCTACTGTCCGTTCAGGATACGAAGGCCCCACCAAAACAGCTGCACATTTTTGTAATTTACTCGTAAGAAAAAAATCGCATAAAAACGCAGCTTATACTATGATAAAGCTCACTTTATTGCGCTTAAGACAAGTTCCCAATTGTTTATGTACAAAAATTGGTTTCGAAAATATCCTTCGCGAAAAGGTAAAAAGGTAGAAAATGACATTACAAATAAACAAATTAAATTTTTGGACAAAAAGACACAAGGTACAATCAAATGTTTAATAACAAAGATTTTTTTAGATTAGGCCTGAAAATTTGCTTTTAACCTTTTTTTCTCATCAGACACGTGATGAGAATGTGTTCGCTAAGGTCGAAAGAGCTTTAACGAAAGAGAATTCATAATCACTAAATTTCAGTTGTCAGTGGTTTGACATTCAATTTTAAAATTCCTATCCAAAATGTGGGGGATATACAATGACCGAGCTAGTAGCGCGAGGTAAATACATTATCGGGCGCGAAGCGCGAGATACATATATTATCAAGCGCCCGCCGTGCGAGCACATTAAAGTAATTTCATTGAAAATCCTAAACAAATAATCATTTCAAGCGTGTTGGGTTCAAGTTCTAGCCTCAAACTTCAATCTTTGCACTTTATTCAACAAAGTTTAGAGACAGATATTTTGCGCAACATATCGGTACTCCTATTTAAAATAAAATTGCCACTGCACAAAAAAAATATCTAATTTTATCACTATTTACGTAAAATGGTTGGTTCAAAATATTCTGGTTGTAGAATTTAACCTTGCATTTTACTAAAAAATTGTTGAATTAAAAGAAGTTTCGCTCTTTAGTCACATTTCTATATTTAAAAAAAGGAGTATATACTACCTGAAAATAAACATCTTACCCTTTTGCTCAATTAAATTTACAATTATCAAAAATTAAATTTTTTCTAACTTTTATAGTTTTCAAACGATCTGGGAATATTACTATACTTTCATTATTTTCTGCTTGGAGAACAAATATTTACCGAAGTTTAATTTCAATTAAATTCTGGGAATGTAACTTAAAGTATCAAATAGATTATTTAAATTATGAATAAATAATAAATAAATAATAATTTCTTCTGATCCTTCAAACTATTTAAAATAGCCAACCTCCTGACTTTGACATTCCTTAAGATTCGCTTAGTGTAAACTTGATCGATTAACAGTTTTCATATTTATTTTCATTTATTACGTTTCTGTATAGTTCGTGACAAAATCCGCCAACAAAGGTCCATTTCCCGAAAAGCAGTAAAAGAATTAAAGGTGCACAACATTTAAAACGTCAACGACAGGAACCATCGTGAATTATGAAAAAGTGGCAGTGAAGCTGAGGGTAAAGCAAAATAAAGAAATATAAATTTCTAGAAGATTTCCTATGAATTATTCTTTAAAGGACCCGAGGCATCAACCCATGAGCAGGGACCATCTAGACTGAATTTGGAGTCAACTTTGGTAATCCTGGTTACCAATTCTTAGGAGACTTCCTGTAGAATTTGATTTTAATCACCTGGTGCGACACTTCATGCACGGGACCCATCTAGACTAAATTTGGAGTCAGTTTTGGTGATCCTGAACATCAATTCCTAGGACATTTCCTGTAGAATTTCATGTTCAAGACCTAGTGTGACACTTCGTGAACTAAGGTCGTCCTGTCGCAAATAAAGTGGTCACATATTACCCTTAATGTAAAAATTATCCAGAATTCCTCGAAGATTATGTCTATGTTGACCTAGTGTAACATCCGGAAGCTATCTAAGCCACGTTTTAAAGCTTGGACAAGTTGGGGAAATTTCTACTCAGGTTGCTTTAAAATCGGGAGACCTGAAGAATGTAGCGAGTGGTCCAAATAATGCTAGATATCCGGCCAAGGTCATTCCTAGTGTTTTTGGCACTTTTGAAATTTCGTAGAATTAATATAGAAATTCAATTGAAAGTGGAGTAGAATTCATTTCGAAATTCTATAGAATCATTCTACTCAAACTCTATAAAATTTTTCCACCTGGGATAACAGGAATGCGTTATTTATTTGCATGTTGAAAATTAACAATGCCACGCCTCTTCTTCAGACAGGTGATATCCATACAAATATTCCAGGTGATATATATGTAGACCAATCTAATAACATTAAACCATCAGCAGTAAAATTACCCCCTTTTCAATTTCCTTATACCCACATCACGACTCATCATTCCCTTCCTTCGTGACAATGAATAATAATAATAATAAAACTTAATAAGGCGCAATAATGCGAAAGGGTTTATTCAGAAAATAAATTATCGTCTGCAATGTTTACACAGTAGTTCAATTTGCGGCTGCACTTTCCTGAAAGCCTACCTTCCGGCTAGGTCACTACGCTTTCATAAAGTATCTAGGACTACTATGGAGCATAGAAAAAGGAACTACCAAGGAGAGGCAAAGTTTTCTCTTTTTTCCTTCTTTCTTGCCCGCTCCACTCCTGTCCGATACTCTGATACTCTGATCCTCAACAATATAACAATGTTTGCATTCTCTGTTTGCTCGAGGATGTATTCGGATTGCCCGCCGTATTGACCCTTGACCGCGAATTTATCCGGACCATAATAATTTATTGCTACCAGTTCGTGTGGATATTCCGAGCAACATCGGTAGGAAGGTTTAGCTGGTATTCTCCGTCTCTCATCTAGATCTGGGAGGTGGAAGCGCCGTTCCTCTGAGCAGCCTGGGAATCGAACCCGGAACCAGCGATGGTCTCTCTTGTTCGTTCTGAAAGTGTAGACCGCGAATTCTCGAAGCCAGCCTGTGCAAATTTCTAGCGGTGGTCCGTTAGGCGCGTGCAATGGAAAAATTTTTCAAACCTTCGCCTTCTGCTCTGATCGACCGGGACCCTTTGCGTGGCTCGCGTGGAAATCCTCCGGGCGCGGACCCAGTACCCACGTCCGCTTCAATCTTCGGTCTTCAGTCTTCGGTCGCTCCTCATGGTTGGTTAAAAGGCTCGTCTCGAAATCCTCAATTCGAGTCGACTCGAGGTCTAACTGACTGACCCAGGAACGAGACATGCTGACCCTCAGGCGGCGCTTCATCCACCGATTTCGAGACGATAGGCGCCTGTCTTTACGAACAGGAATTGGATTCGACGTACCTAAGCCATCTGCAGGACTCTTCCCGTTAGACTTCCTACGTAGTCTCAACAATGTACGTCCTCCAGTGATCTGGGTAATAGGTTCACTATGTTTTTTATGATCGCTTTGTTATGGAAATGAGAACTGCCGAGGTAGATTTCTTGAGTTCTCAACAATTTAAGTCCTGGTTATATGACTAATACTATGACAATTTAAGAGAGTTTAAAAGAATTTAAAAGAATGCAGGGCTATACGATTAAGTGTAATACGAAATTCAAAGGCTATTGATTATCCTATTCTTCAATTCGCAAACATGTGCGTGAAGAAATATTTTTTACTTCTTTTGGTGGTGTGCCACAAAATACAGATTTTCCGTCATCCCACGGGACTTGCTATATCAAGGAACAATAGGAAGAAATAGGGATTCGGTAATCTTGCGGCTTAAGTAAAAGTTGGCATTCTTAAACACTGATACTTCAATAGAAGTGTTTTCGGGGGTTCCTTTACAGTTCATTGATATCCGATAGATGGCCAGTTACGAGTGCCGACGTTTTCAATTGCGCATATACCGTAAGGCGCGGGCCTATTTGAAATCAATAACAATAATCATACAGATAAATATTAACAAAAGTTTTTTATATTGTCTTAACATATTAATTTGAATGATAGAAATACCTGCATTTTTGAAATAATTTAATATGAACGCAATATTGCAAGTGTCTATTATATAATTTAAAATAGGCCCGCGCTTTTCGGTCCATGCGAAGTTGAAAACGTCGGATTTGCAAGATAATCTTAGCAACTGTCACATCTCATGTGCATCAGCTTCCTTTCAAGAATGACTAATCTCTTTAATTTTAGTTTCTTTATTAAATTTTTCCCAGTGCAATATTATTTAATCTGCATTATAAAGTAAAAGGAGCATCATTAGCTTGTAAAAACTTCAAAGTGATTTAAGAGAAAAAATGAGATCTGTACAAAAAGTCTCTATTAGAACTCATTCTTTGAGTTCCTTTAGAACAATTTAACATTTTGAGTTTCTTTTCAGCAAGAGAGGTTCCTTTTCGTTGCAGCAAAATTGCAACCAAAAATCGGTTCTAATAGAAATCCTAGTTTTTTCTGTGACCCCACTTTACCAACGGTACATTCTCTATTCTTCGGGAATAAATTGAAGTAACATGTTTTTTGCACCTTCGGAAAAATTTTATGCAAGTACTGCTAAAATAGGACTAAAGAGAAAAAACTCTCAAATTGGACTTGTGAACATTTGAAAACAAATTAAGAGGTACTTTTCTAGTTCTTTTGTCCCAAAAAGTCTTGCTCAAACAGAACGCTTGTTCAAGTTTTTTGGCATTTTATCTCTATTTAATCAGCACTTTCTTAGGCATTAGTCCTATGGGTACTTGGAAACAAATTTGGAGAAAAAGACAAAATGGAACTTTTCTGGTACTTTTTTCTCTTTTTCGACGTGTGAACAATTTTGAGAAAAGTTGGTACTATTTTACTGATTTATCTCAGACCGTATACTTCACTCGGAATCATAATGGTATCCTGATGAAACTTCCTTTACTCGGATTGAATCTTTTTAGTTTTTTTACAGCACATCAATATCACTGAATCTACATGTTTACTTCAGAGCTTCCGATGTACGAGTATCGTTTTCTTCCATATTGCCCTCAGCATCGCAAAAAGAATGCCTAACATTCCGCATGAGTGAGTATTATCTAAACTGATCTAATTGTTTCAGCTTTTACCGTTCGAAGCGCGTCATTCCGATTCTTTCTTGGAACTAGGCTTCGGCTGTTTATCGAAGAACGGAATAACGAAGACACCGGATGTTATGTTTATGAATGTAACTGCTCGTTTAAATTTAAAATGCATGCGTAATAATTATATAGGTAGTAAAAAAAAGTATAATAAATTCGTCCTTGCGTGACTTTCAATTTAAGTGCGAACACGACGTGCTTTATGTTATACGCACAAGGAACTACTCTACTACAATATCTCGTACATATCACAATTGAAGGTATGTCAAGTTGTAAGAAAGCATCATGATACTTGAGTGCTGCAGCACAAAATGCGCTAACGTGCAGTTTTCAAAGTCTGATATTGTGATATTTATCCTGATCTTATAATCCAAAGAGATTTAATATCATTTTATTAGTTCTTAATTGGAACATAATTTTGAGATAATTTTAGAGAAATTTTACAAATTCTTCAACGATTGAAATTAAAATATAATAAGGGGTTTTTTTTACAATAGATTCTCTGCTGACTTTATACACCTTTATAAAGTTTAATTATTGCCTTCGTTGAGAATTCCTTGAAGCTGCCTTAATAAGGCCTACAATGTTTCTATGGAAAAAATAATGTACTCTAATGCATACCTATCTCAGAAAGCCGACTTAGATCTTGTGTCGCAAAAAGTTGCATTTGCCGAGTTGATGTCCGCTAAAGAAGATATCCTAGAAATTACTATCACTCAGGAAAAACAATCTGAGTTATATTTTCTTCTGAAAAGGGTAGCAGAAATATTTCGAGGAAAAAATGTCAGTCTCAGGTACGTAATTTTCTAGTGTTATTAATATTCCATACGTGTTATTTATAAATTTGGGTCTAGTAGAAGAAAGAAAATAATTTTTTCAAATTAATCAAAGTAGGCCGCATGCGCTTACTAGAAAGAAAGGGGTTTAATTTATTTCCTAAATGTCATGTATTAAGCCTTATGCGACAAGCACTAAGTCCCAAACGGTAAAGGCTCAAATACTAAGTTTCAAAATGCAAGGCCCAGAACCATACGCCCACAAAACAAAGCTCGCAAAAAAGGCCTAAAAACTAAGTTCGAAAAAGATAAGGCTTAAATATGTCAGACAGGTACTCCACCGAAGGTTTCGACTCGAGTTTACCAAACCCTAAAAATGATCTCCAGAAATTAAATTCGATTTTAACACACCCTGCGTTGTATAATGTACATTTCTATTCTATCAATGACTTCTTTGGTCCGCAAAAAATTTGTTCTCCTGATTCGAGAATTGGCCGCAGAGTCGATCCTTTTCTGGAGTGAGGTAGGAATTTGCGTTACATCATTCGAGCCTAGTGAAATGTAATATCTAGTCTTAACCATCGAGAAGAAGATAACATGCAGCAGGAACCATCTGGTGAAGAAGAAGGACTTTGGAATGTCGTGCTCTGATTGGCTGAACGGCACGAGTACAGCTCTCCGATTGGCCCTAGGCGTGTTTCCCCACCTCGGGAAATTCACTTTTTACTGGCGATATTACAAAACTGCCTGGCATCTCCTAGACCATGTCATTACGGCGCAGTGCTCCACTCTGCGAGCATCCTCTCACGGGACTCTTTCTCCCACTTTTCTCCGAGGTAGACGAGAGGATCTTCCAGCGCTCTTTTTGAGCAGCGAAACAATCGCGCAAGTTTAGCGGACGCATTTCCTCTTTCGTCCTCGTACCTTAAATAATTTGTGAATTACCAGGGTGGGCCAAAAATCCCGTGAATTTTTCAGGAAGCCTTTTTCTATCGAAGAGAAATTTAGTGCGGACCTTGGTTTTTGCGGACAGAGTGCTGTGATAAAAAAAAAAAAAACAATTTTTTTGAAGTTTTGGTGATTGATATAAACTACTTTTCGGAGGAGACGAGATACGTCAATTTGGAAAAATCATGGAGGGAATGGGCAAGATTGGAATGCTTAAATCGTAAGTAATTGTGTATTTTTTATTTCTGCAAAGAGATTGTGAATGTTATGAAAATTTTGGTCCTTTTTAATCATTAGAATGCAAAGTAAAGAAGCATTTTATTAGACAACTATTTTGTTGACTGAGACAATTTTTTTGTTGACTCAAGAAAAATTCGGTTCGTTCAATGAAACTTTTGTCCAGTCAACACATATTTTTTAATTTAACCAAACCCGAATTTTTGTGGCTCAATGAAATTTTAGGTCAGCAAAAGTTTTGTTGAAAGAATCAAAGTTTTGGTGGAACAAAATATTTTGTTGCTTCTATAGCAACCAAATCGCTTTCTTGTATGAACTAAAGATTTTTCTTGTGTCAGTGATTAAAAGAACAAAGTGTCTCATCGTCCCGAAATTGGGGATGACTAGTCCAATATTTTTCATTAGCTTGGCTAGTCGTCACGAATTTTCGGGACGACTGGTCCATCCCCTTTTCCAACTCTGCCAATTTTGCGGGACGACTAGACGCAGCCTTAAAAGAAAGGTAGAATAGTTTTTGCAACATCAATACATTAATTTCAAATGAAAATTAATTTATTTCGTAATCATAAAATAGCAAGAATATTGCTTTTGTTGATAAAATAAATGAATTTTTAATTAAGTAGTCAAGCTAAGAAAGAGTGAAGGGAGCGGGATTTCACGCAGTAGATTAAGTTTTACTTGGTCAGACGAAATACCTCAGAGTCGATGAAAACTTTTCTTTATCAATATTCTGTTCACAAACAATTCACAAAATTTTGTTTCAAATATATTTTTTCCTTGAAAGGCCTTTCTGAGTTCCATTAAAAATTCTTTTGCTTTATTAAAATTTGATAAAGATACTTTCCTGCACTTATAAGAGTCGGTGAAAACTGCGAAAATTGCAATGAAATTCTTTAACTGAAGATTACGCTAAACGACTTGGCATTGTTAATCATTGGATTTTCACTAATTCAGATGTAGAGAGTGTGAAAGGAGAAAGACATAAGATGTTACTTTATTTCTGAAGAACGTTGTGAAAGTGATTTTTGCATGCAGATTCTTTTTGGATCATTTGAAATTTGAAATTCCTGGAATTAGTAGCCTAGTAAATTTGAATTACTATATATATATATATATATATATATATATATATATATAAATTAAATTTAAAAACCAATAGATTTAAAGACTTGGATTTTGTAAATAATAACCATACACTGCCTTATGTTTTGAAATCGCAAAAACCTTCGGAATTTATAAGTGATAGGTATTGAAATATAATTTTTAAGTCTTTAAATGTAAGAAGATTTAAATTGGAAAGCATATACATTCAAAAGCCTTCGTATTGAAAAAGTCTAGATTTCGCAGTTTTTTAATCCTAGTTTTCAGTTGGAATTATTGAATTGAGAAGAAAATAATTTTGTTCTGCAACTTAGGCTCAGATAAAAAATGGCAGTTTTCTACAATATATGAAATTTGTACAACTTATTATGATCCTTTTTTTAAATTAAGAATCCCAAAAAATTGAAACAAAAAAATGGTTGGAAGTTCTATGATAATTTCGAATTATTGGAAAAGTCTTAAGCTGAAGTAGAAAAAGGTTAGCCTCATTTGCCATGAAAAGTGTAAATCGATAAAGAAGAAGCTGCTTTGTTGAATCGAGATTACCTTTGTAAAAAGGTGGTTCCCACCTGAGAAAGAAATGAAAAAACAAAAGGGATCAGTGGTCTAAGGTTTGCAAGAACTGGAGTATGGTTCGATTCTTACCGCCTAAGCGACCAATCAAACGGGACATTAACCACAGTCCATGGAAGAATCGTGCACTGGTTTGCATGCTTTATACCGCGAGAGGAACAATCTCAGGCGATCTAGTTGTAACTGGGATCGTATGTGCTGCATATAGATATGCGACTGCATAAGCACACGCAATATGCGAACATGTTTCACACAAAACGGGGACGACACTGGTGTGGTTAATTTACAGCTAGTTTAGTAACGCTTTTCACTGTCACATTGTCTCTTGTCATCTGCCCCATGATCCTAAGATCCCATAAGAGTAGCCCGTATATATAAATCCCATATGATTGATATCCATCGATATCTCATACTCAATAACTTGCAATTCTTCTGAGAATAAAATAGATTGTGTAACTATTCACAAATCAATCAGAAAAATGGTTTCTCAAAACTATCATTTGCAATTGTGTTTCAAGTTCTTATATGGAAAATGAAAGTTCAAACTCTTTGTGCAAAAAGAATTTGAAGATATGTAAGGACAAAAGTACTATAACAGTTCTATTTTGTTGTTTTTGTTACATTTGTGCAAGTGTCGCAAAAAAGTACTACCGAAATATGACAAAAGTACCAGAAAATATTAAAAAAGGTCCTAATTTCTTTTGACAAGTGTTAATCCGATTTAGGTTTCAGATGGTTCTGCTGAAATAGGACTAACGTATCAAATAGTTTCACATTCGTCCTGTTTCAGCAGAAACTTTTGCAAACATAAATCCCACGAACAATTGAGCACTTGAAAAAGTTTTTATAAAAAACTAAAGCTACTTTATAGTGGAACTCTATTCAGAATCCCAAGTTGATCACAGTGGGACTTTTTTGCACTCCGTATAGTTCAAATTATGTATTGAATATTAGAAATTAACATGTGGAACATCTGAGATAGATGTTTTATTAATAATTGTCACCAACTACAGAATCTCCTTTTTCTCCAACTTTTAGTCCTATTTCTCATGATTCTTCTTTCATCAAGGACAAGATTCACATTGATTTTGAATTTGGATTATAATTCAAAACACCTGAATAAAATCGGTAAAGTTCAAAGCTTCAGCATTAGGAATATGTAATTCTTAATTAATAATTGTAGATCCTAAATCAAATTCCTGTTATAAGTAACCGCAGCTCAAATTACATTGCGCAGGAAGACATGATTTACTTGGTCTGACTAAATGAGTGAGTCAAACTAAATGGCTCTGTAAATGAATGTTTCGCTCCATCAATGTCAAAAAACTATTGCGGTCTAAACGAACTGCCATGATGTCTTCAGCGAAATTCTTTTGTTGTTCTCTTACTTAGTACAACCTAGAAATTCATATTTAGTTATTTTCCATTTCTAAAAAATTGTTTAATCATTATTCATTAGGATGATTTAGAAAATCAGTTTATATCTTATAATTGAACAGGGTAATTCACGCAGTGGAATCACCTTCACGTCGTCAGACGCAGTGAAAGGTATAATCGACTGTGTAATTCTTTATGTGCCTGACCATGTAAAACTTATTCTACTGCACGAAATAACTATCAGGAATCAATATATTTTCTTTCTTTTTATTCAGAATAGCATTAAGCATGGCATTGCGTCTCAAGACAAAATGTATCTACAAAAAAGGGAACACAACCAGTACTCTGCAATCTATACTATCTCACAATTTTCATAGAAACCCCTGCAAGCTTCATATGCTCTATGCGTGATCAATCGAGATAGATCATAATAAATTTCAATTTCACAAGAAATTTTGAAGCCTGTGCATTATTTTATGCTTTGTTAAATTTTGCAATTTTCATGTCGGAAGTGGTCTGAGCCCTTCCTAAGAGTCTCTTTACGATTCACGAGTGTGAATATTGCGTGCAATATTCATTTCTGCTCCCAGATTACTTTTGTCCGTTTGGCTATAAAGTTTTGTTTTCAGAAAAGTAGAATCTTGAAAATTGATTAAATTACGACTCTAAGGGATAAAGGTTCTTCCGATCGTAATTTATTTTATTCACTGTAATTGCATAATAGGTTGCTTGGAGATTCCAAAGATAAAAGTTGATGCAACATTTATAATTTTCTTGCAAAGTGGTCAACGCGTGGGTAAATGTTGCCCATTTACCAGCTACGCCTCTCTCCTCATACCAGAGATTCCAGCATAGAAAATTGCATACATAATAAATTATAAAAAATAGTAAAGAATTCTAAATTTCTATAATATGAGCTGGTTAGGGCAAACGTCCAACTTTTTCAGGTACCAGTACCAATTACTTGGTTCCAGTCTCAAATCACAAGTACTAAGCGGGGTTGAAGCCCGTCTTTTTCAGATTGTAGTAAAGGTTATAATAAAGCCAAACTAACAGGTCCGGTTAATTGGTACTGAAAAGTGGGTTTGGTTTTATAATGAAAACAATAAAACTTTTATGGTCTAAACGCAAGGTCTTTAGCATTATTGCAATTTGTGATCTCAAGAAGTTTGATTAAAATTGGTCATATTGCAGAACATTATTTGGAATGTGGATGAAAGGAAGGGGGTAAAGCTATGAATGTCCCGGTTTACTTAGCGATCTGGGCGATTAATTCTTGTTGGAATAGAGGCCGCGCGCGGTCATTTGCTATTCTTGACAAATGAAGCTGACAAAAAGGGTGTAGCTGCGCATCTACCGCAAAATATTACGCGGCACCGAAGCTGGCAAGAGAAGGCCTGAGGCATTACTCCTGAGAAGCGATTTGCGTCAAATTAGTGCATAGTTAGCGCCGCAAACGGCCACTTCACTGGTATCGTTGCTCCAGGAAGAAAGACGTAAAGTGATGTCGCTTCTGCCGCGGATCGTTGTATCCTTGTATCTTCCCTTTTCTGATTCCTTCCGTACTCAGGAGGGTTACACATGCCGATCGAACTATACGCATACTTCTTCGAGCGGTGTTGTAGCTCCATACTTTGCTCAGAAATTTACGCCAACTATCTGGAAGCAAAATATATACCCGTGTTTTGCTCGCTACAACCACCACACAACATTCCAGACAAATTCGGAAAAGCGATTTTCTTTCCATTGTTCTCGTTCCTAGTTACTGCATTTGAATAGATCTACTGAGAAAGTAGTTATTTGCTTTGAGGTTGAGATTTTATTATTCAGCCATACTTTGCCTTAATGAATGTGAAAATCTTAAGCCATAGAAACTTATAATCTTGAAAAATTATGCTGTTTGATCAATTTTAACTTTTTTAGCATATAATGCAAACACAAGCTTTTCTATAAAAAATAATTAAAGTGGATAACTGAATTAAGTTCGAGATTGCATCAGTAACAAATTTTTACTGCCTAATCAGTCAATTTAAACGATTTTTAAGTGGATTTTATTGGTAATCAGTGGTTCTCTTTTCTTTGATTCAAATTTATCGAATTACGAAAGACATATTTCCAAAATTTTATGGGAACTTGGAACTTGGCTCAACTAAGCTTGATCAAGTTTTCGAAAAACTTATTTTGGCCTAATTTATTTAAATTTAAGAAAAAGTTATTGAATGTTGGCACGTCATTTATATTTTTGATCAAAATGTTGACTTTAATGCACTTTTTAATCAAATTATTGCAATGACTAGTAAGGGCCAATTTTAATTTCATGTCTATTCTTTGCTAGTAAGTTGGTAAGATTGTTCACAATAAAAGATATAACCTTATAAAAAAAAATATTCACAAAAGTAGAATTTTTTACTAGTCTACTTTTTTTTTACTTCAGTTTTAGATATTCGTAATAAAAGACAGAAAGTGTAATTTAACCTATAAGTAGTCAAATTTCAGTAATTACTAACATTTGAAAATAAAAGTTGATTGGCTCTCGCGGAAAAGTTTGACAAATTGACTGTATTATCTATTTGTTATTTAGCAGAAAATGAATTCTCTTTGACTGTGGCTGATTTAGCTGCACTTCAAAGCTAAATTTCAAGAATTCATATTTAGAGAGATTCTTTAAAAATGTAAAGATTTTCAAAAGTTTAAGTCTAGGTAAAAATGATTATTTCCGGGTTTAAGTAGGGGATGATACTAAAAACTATTCTGAATCTATTGCCACTATACTCATGTCCAGAAAGCAACCGGAAAAGTTCATGTTCGAAGAAAAAGTATAACACATGCGCTTATGGCACTCACCTTTACGAGCAATTTTCTTGAAAAGCGAGTTTTTCGAAGTTCCAACTTCAAAAATGCCTCGTGCGCCTTTTCGTGCGTACACCCACATGTATTACAACTAGAATCGGCTGGAACCATTTGTAAGTTTTGTTAATCGATGTAAAAAATATTGTCGTATAGTACACAGCTTCCTATATTTTTGTCCGCTTAGCCAAACTCGGTTATATTCGGATGCGGGATGTCTTATTAGTTGTGGTGTATTATCAGCTTTTCCGTTGTCTTCACTCTTGAAATGATTTATTATTATCTTGAAAATTTTTTACTATTCAGAATGAAAATTGAAAATTCGAAATAGTTAAAATAATGTGAATATGAAAACAGCTGCAAGTATAATTTATTCATTGAATCAGTTCCGCAGGTTTTACTAATTAATTTCCAAAGTTTTCACGAGAAAAATATTCTGGAAGATTTGAGGGAAATTTTTTTTGTTTGAAGATTTGGGCAAAATTTAAATGATTTTAGAAGATATTTATAAGTTTTGGAAATATTCAAAACTTTGAAAAAATTTAAAATTTTGGAAATTTAATAAACAGGAGTTTTTAAAACATTTTGAAGGTTCTTAAGAGAATAAAACGAGTTTCTCCAATTCCTAGGAAAATGTAAAAAGATTTTTTATTTTGAAAAATTAATTGAAAGTTATTTAAAAAGATTTTAAAACATTTAAAAAGATTCCCAAAATTATCAAAAAGGTTTTAAAACAATTTTTTTTTTCATTTTGCAGATTTTTAAATAAATTTTGGGAAAAATTCGAGTTATTTTAAATATTTTGAAATATTAAGTCTCGGAGTGTCTCGTTGTCCCGAAATTCGGGATGAGTAGTGAAGTATTTTTCATAAGCTTGGCTAGTCGTCCCGAATTTTCGGGACGACTAGTCCATCGCCTTTTCTAACTTCCCCAATTGTTCGGGACGACTAGCCACAGCCATTAAGTTTCTTTAGGAATTTTAAAAGTTTTGAAAAGGTTAAAAATATATTTACACTTGAAAAGATTACCGAAAATTCATAAAGTATTTTTTAATTTCTTCCAAACTTCTTAAATACCTCAATACCTTTTAAACTGACTCGAATTTTTTGTAATATTTTGTAAAATCCTGTAAAATATATTTTTTTTAATTATCTACATTCTTTTTCGACAAATCTGCCAAAATCTTCAAAAATCTTTTTGAATTTTCTCAAGAAATTATGGAAAATTATATGTATATAACTTTAAAAACAAACTGATGATACATATTTTCTTGTTCTGAGTTCTCAGAATCTAATTTTAGGTCGAATTTCAGTGGTCAAAAACTTTGAAAAAATAAATAGTTATCATGAGAAATTTTTATTTTGTATTAAAAATTATTTTTACCCTCAAATTGAAAAACTACACGCGCGCGATTGATGCTGCTATATTTCTGTAAAGTTAATGCCAAGAAAGTTTTTAACAATGCAATTTGTATGCTTGTAAAAAATGTTTCTTGAGTCCAAAAGATCTCGTAGTAATAAGAATTTCTCTAACAAACACTTCTGACGTTCCTCTTTGATCCTTCGGACGAACAGAATGCAGAAAGGAATCTCAAGCATCGGGTGAAACGTATATTTATATAGTCAGGTTCGTCGAACTTTTGTTCAAAGTTATAAGATGCAACACATAAAACTATAGCTGAAAGGTGTTGGACTATCGTTATGCTGTTATTTGTAGGATCATCAACAGGAGCTTTCCCTGGAGACAAAAAAGTTTCTGGAATGATTTGTATTTATTATTCTCGAAAGAAGACGATATTTAGTACCTTCTAACTGTGAAATGTTCATTTAATTTGAAAAAAATATATGAAGATACTTCTCTTTCAACATTCGACCTTTTCTTTTGCCAAGTTTTATTATATACTTTTTTATTTTGGCATATCTACTTTTTATTATGTAATGTTTTTCTTTTATTTTTGATTTTTCCTGGAAAGCTCAAATCGAGATTTATGATTCTGTTGACGGTTGACCACCTATGTCGATTTGAAATTTTCATAACCATCTACATGTGACACATAGGTGCCAGCAGGAGGTTTAATTTAATTTTCTTTTATTGTGTGATTTTGTAAAATATCATGGATTGTAACAATGTAAGCATTGATAGTATACAAATAAGTGTAAGGAAATTGATCAAGATTATCGAAGACTATTAAAGAAACTTGTAAAGAATGTTCATAGATCTTTGTTAAATGCATTCCGCGTACCTAATTGGGACGTTTACGATACTTCCTAAGTGAAGGTCAACGAATTATTATAAAACGTGACTGGTAGGAAGTTCCTTTATCTCAGTACCTTTTCGACGATATTCTTGATATCATATAGACGGGTCGTCTTTTCACTCGCTACGGGAGATAAGGAGAAAGAGAAAAACATGAAGCGATTAAACCGCTAGGGGTTCTTGATCGCGAATAGGATTAATTGCTACTACCAACTCACGGTGTAAGGGCGCTTGCTATATTGTTTTGAAAAATAGAAAGGCGTATACAGAGCACATACCATTCAGAAAATTTATGCTCCAGGAAAAGATCTTCCGGGAAAAATCATATTTCTGAAGTTTTAACGCAGTAGTCAGCAATTCCTTGAATGGGCATGTGTAAAACCTGCATGAATTTACACCTGCAATTTTATAGGATCCAGTTTTGTAATGGCAGAGAGGGCTATTGCTATTACTTTGTTCAAACAGGCTTTTAAATGAGATTCCATTTATTTCATTAGCATCATTATACGTTGTTTTGCAAAATATTGCAGATGTAATTCATTATTAAAATGGTTTATTATTATATAGGTGTAGGTATATGTGTTGGGTGTCGGTAAAAAGGATCTATTTTCGAGATTGTGGCCTTGTTTCTATTTATATTATCAAGGATGAGAGGAGTTTGTGATCGTAAAAGTAGAAGACTTCTCGTTCGCAGGAGCGTGTCAACATAACGGTCTATAATGCTCGATTGATGAAAAATGTAGGTAATAAGAAGTGATGGCTAATTGTGAAACATAAGCAATGAGGCACTAGAAGCTTCAAGGAAGTCTGTTGGTTTTCTAATACAAAGAATAATTTGCTTCTTATAATGTTTTAAATACAGTTTTAATATTCAGTAAAGAAATGGTCACGTTACTGTTTTATTAGCATGGGCCAAAGATGTAAATAAATTAATAATATATAATAATAAAGTAAGTTAGGTTTATTTCATTCATTGTGCGCCTGTTGAATCTCGCGCTTCGCGTTCAGTTTTTGTACTTCCCCGAAATTTGTGCACAGGCCTTTTAAAATTATTATAGGTTAATTAAAGCATCAATAACTGTAATTTAGTTATCTATATATAACCCTTTTTCAAATTAAAAAAAAAAAAAAGACTTATTGGCTCCTGTTTTAGAGGTAGGCCAGGATTCGGCTTTGGGCACATATTAACTCCTATCAAATACAACGCTGCTGAAGGCTGGTAACCTCAGCATAAATCACCAACCAATTGAGACTCTCGGTTTCCTTTCTCTCTGTTAGTTGGGTGTACAATCTAAACATGAATAATACAAACAATAAAG
>CAKNYM010037476.1:11117-24493 GCA_932195095.1 Andricus curvator | reverse complement strand
TTCCTCGAACTATACCCCGTGCCGCATCTAGGCTTATAATATCTTTGCCGAAAGATAAACCCCGAATTCAAGGCGTGAACTGCCATATCGAAGGATGGATGATACCAGGGAATGGTATCTCGAAACTGTGTCTGTAGGATATCATGAGACGTTCCAGAGTAAAATTGCCTTATCTCTATAAGCGGGGCTCTGTAGGGATTGACCAAATATTTCCCTAACTACACATAAGAACAAAAAGACACCCAGAAGGAGTCGATAACGACCCCTCTGGAAAAAACATCTCCTGAGAAGATGGAAATTACCAAAGGAGCCTTAAAGCATACTTCCGAATCTCTAAGTGGAGAATCATCTAGAAGTGAACCTGGCGTAACGGGAGGTAGGGACTTAGGTGGACCTACGTGCGATGATGATGCCGGAGGGTCAAACCAAACGGTAATACCAAGACGAGCTAAATTATCGGGAGCTGCTAAGAAGAGGTTGAGACGCCAAATTGGTAAACCAGCGGACGCAATACCGATCCAAATGGGGACTCCAAAGAGGACCCATTCTAATAGCAGCACACCGAATGAAACCAGGGAGCAGAAGAAGGTGTTGCTGCAAAATTCAACAGACTCTTATAGCCAGGCCCTTCAAAGACACATAAAAATGATCATAGTCACCGAGCGGTTTCCAGCAACCAAACTCGATGACGACCTGGTTAAGGCAATTGAAGTGACATTAGAGAAGAAAATGGATGGGGTGCAACCTGAAGAAGTCATCCCAAGAGTTGAAGATTGCTGTTTCAAGAATGATGCTTTTATCGTCTTCTGTTCGGTCGAAGTGTCCCGAACTTGACTCATTGAAGCTGTTGGCAGATTACAACCTTGAGCGGGAGGTAAAGTCAAAGTGATCGACAGCAAAGACTACCCAAGGGCAGGAAAGCTACTCGTTTAGATTCCTGGTGTATTCGTGGAACCAACAGCAGTACTTAAGAGGATATCAGTCCAAAATCCGACCTTGAATATGGGACTATGGAGTGGCGACCATTGTCATCTTCAATGCTCGCGGCCCCTTCGTAAGGATATACAGTGGTAAAAGACGAACTCGAAATTAAACCATGCTCCTAATTTTGTACCTACTACTAAATCATCGCAAAAGATTTCAAAAGTATTAAATGAATATATAACATCCTTATCTCATCATGCAGTTGACTTAGTCCGTGGCTGATGATGAAAAACTGGGTTCACCCGAGAACAAGTTCAAAAAATGGTTATATAAAGGAATTTTAACATTCTTTTAAGTGAATTTTGTAATGCTGTACATGCCAATAATGTTAAGAATAATACAAAAATTATTTGTTTATTTTAGAAGTGTGGCGTAACAAGGTGTCTCTAGTAAAAATCAGACTTGGGGAAAGCTTCGTAAAAACTCTACAAACAATTAAAAGTTTTAATATCATTCATATCTAGATATCCAAAATTTTTTTAGTTGGATCAACGAGAGCATTTTGTCGAAATCTGTCTTCAAACTGTGAGCATATGCTGATATAATTTGTTTGATGGATATAGCTTGTTGAATGAAATAGGTACATTTTATGTTTGCATCATTATAAATATCCGGCTATACTTCGTTAAAAAATTGTACATTGCGAAAGTTTCTTGCATAATAGCTTATGCAATTGTGTCACTTCTTTGTCGTTAAAAAAGTGGTTCTGAGAGAGAATAAACAGAGATTGCGTAACTTCAAACGTGCCTTAGTTAAAAGTACTCAAGGTTTGCATAATTATACGTAATTAAAAATATAATATTTCGTACAATTTATTGATCTACATATAAGTATAACCAGATAACCCACTTGTTGAACAAATTTTAAATAATTTGGTGGAAATTTTTAGTAATTTTCATATGAATTAAAACTACGAAAAATCTATTCTTTGTCTGAGACGCATTAAAAATTCGTAGATGTTTTCGCAGACATTGTTGGAAATTTCCATTGGAATTCAAAGACATTATTTCAATTTTATAGTATAGATTTTGTAATAAATTATAAACAATAAGAAATATATCGTTACAAACTAAAGTATTTTGTTTCACACAAAACCCAGGGTATCAAAGCCTTACGAAGAGTTAAAAACTACATCTGGTAACAAATGATTAACTATACCCATTGTGCAACATTTTGATGTGATTTCCAAGATTAATTTGATACTTGGGCATTTTGTGTGTTATTAAACTAATTTTTCTCATATGCTCGCCCAAGAATGAAATTTTCCTTTAAATAATGCAAAAAACAACTACCACAAAAGAAGAGCTTGGGTCATGAAATAATGGGATGAGACACTTATGAAATGTAATACTCCTGATCATTCACTTTGGAAGATTACGAAAAAATATGCAAAGAAAAAAGTAGCTATTCAACCATTAAATGTAAACAACAAAATTATATACAAAACTGAAGAAAAATTTCATTCAGTGCATCTGCAAAATAATAATTTAGGAAATGCACAACATGAAAAAAATGTTACGGTAACAGTAAAGAAGTACATTAAAAACACTAAGATTAATGTTGATGATATTAAATTTACGGCACCAAGTGAAATATATGAACATATTGAAAAAATAACAAAGCTTCTAGGTAATAATAAATTATATTACGAAAATTTTGAATGAAAAAAAAACATACTGGACTTTGAAAAATCCTTCGACACAGTGTGACTTAACGGCTTAACATATAAACTTATTCACTACAACTTTCCAGCGCAGCGTATATAGTGCATCTAATAAGCTCTTATGTAAGGAATAGAAAAATATTTATCGAATATAACAATGTAAAGTTAACTATTAAAAAAGTCAGTGCTGGAGTCCCTCAAGGATCAGTATTAGGACCAATATTGTATATAATATACATAAATGAAATACTTAGACTGAAACGTATAAATATTAGCATATTTGCAGATGACACAGGGATTTTTACATCTTTCATACAGAATTGATACGATTGTTAAAAGACTGCAAACTACAATAAATAAAATTATTAGATACCTTAAAAAATGGAAAATCAGGGTGAATAGTAGTAAAACTGAAGCTTTAATATTGGTCGAATAGTGTCAAATATCTAGGGATAGTGTTAGATAGAACTCTAACTTTTATGCGGCACTTTATCCATTGCTTAATAAAAGAGGTGCTCTAAGTAATAAGAATAAACTAACTTTATATCAAACTATCAATAGACATGCAATCACATATGCCTGTCCTGTTCGGAATCTTACTTATCAAACCAATTATAAAAATGATAAGTAACACAAAATAAATTACTACGGCTCGTTGGAAATTTTGATAAATATACACATTATAGTACAATGTATGCATGAAGTATTGAAAATAGAGACAATTTGAGAATATATTAAAAGAATATAATTAAATTACTATAATAGAATTACTGAACATACTAATAGAAGTGTAAGAGAGATTGTGTATGAAAGACAAAAATATAAACACAAAAGAATCATTGTCGAGAACAGAAATTTGTTTCGTGAAAAATATATTTATGTGTAAACCGTTGTCAGCTCATTGCGCTTGCCGAGCTTTCACCCGCACACAGATTCATGGAAAATTCCATGACCCTGTGTAAGAGCGGAAGCTGAGAGGGGCGGTTTTGGGCCTGGCAAAGGTTACGGGTCAGTTCGCATTCGGCAAGGGCATCGATCGCACGCCTAAATCGGAGTGATATATTTTCCAAAGAGCGCTATTTATCCTGAGAACAATTATACTCATTTATTTACATAACTTCTTTAGTATCAGTTTAAATCAATTGTAGATACCACATTTTTCACCTCAATAATAATTATACCTGTTTTCTTCATCAAATTATATCTATTCGTGCAATAACCTTTATTAAATTCCATTAATTGAAGTGCAGTGTTTTCTTTCATCGACCTAATCCTATTTTATCTTTAAATGACGTAAATTTTGTAATGCTGTACATGCCAATAATGTGAAGAATAATACAAAAATTATTTGTTTATTTTAGAAGTGTGGCGTAACAAGGTATCTCTAGTAAAAATCAGACTTGGAGACAGCTTCGTAAAAACTCTACAAACAATTAAAATTTTTAATATGATTCATATCTAGATATCCAAAAAAATTTTAGTTGGATCAACGAGAGCATTTTGTCGAAATCTGTCTTCAAACTGTGAGCATATGCTGATATAACTTGTTTTATGGATTTAGCTTGTTGAATGAAATAGGTAAATTTTATGTTTGAAATGACTATTATTTTTAGAACTTTTGCTTTAAAATCACTTGCAAATTTCAACATTGGTCCTTCGAGAGCCGGATCGTATCGCGGTGGATGCGGAAGTGAATCAAAGTGATTTTAGTGACTGTTTTTGTGAAATAGACTTAGACTTCAAAATGAGTGACAAAAATAATCAGGTGGAAAGCATTCTTGATGGTGAAAAAGACAGTGATAGTGGAAGGAAAACTGTGCGTCGTGAGAGCAGAAGCAAAAAGTGCGTGGAAAGTGCATTAGTGAGTGGGGCTAACATCGATCGAAGGGATAGTACATCGAAAGGAAAACCGACCGACGACGTCATAGCTTTGAGGGATGCAGCGAACTTCAACGTAGAAACGGCCGGAGGTGGTCAGAGAGGGGGCGAGAAGATAAGCCCACTTGAAACTTCGAAAGGAGCGTTGGAGGGGAGCACCGCACGGAGAAGTCAACGGAAAAATTTTGGTAGGGAGCCGAACCGCTATGTTTCAATTACAAGAACTGTGAAGAAGAGAGTAGACAAGGGAAAAGAGGAAGGCCAGAGCCTCCCTTCGAAAGCCCGCTCTTTAAAGGTCACAGAATAGAAAACTACCACCAGGAAAGCAATGGTACACGCTTCAGCACCCGTTTCACTCAGAGCTGCCAGCCCTTCATGATCAGCGAGAACTGAGAATTCGGGCACTCACTCATCAAGAACAAAATGTTCGGGCACCTGATCGGCGACAACGAAGAGCTCGGGCACAGCTTCTGGGAGATCGAAGCGGTCTATTGCAGGCGAATTGATAAGGAAGCGCCTGGGTGTCGAACTCCGCCAAGCCCGAGAATTGGCTCGTTTAGAAGAAGAGGCTGAACGAAAAAGGTTTGCGCGTCAACAGGAGCTTGTACGCTTACAAGCTCAAAAAGAATTGGCTGTACTCCAGAGTGAGTACAGCATGTCTGAAGAGGAGGCTGAGCCATCAAGATCAGGAAGCAGCGAACGATCAGCAGTGTCAAAGGTTGAGTCTTGGATTGGATCTACGGAGAGAGACTTGGAGGATCGATCGGAGATAACGGTACTTGTTAAGGACATTTCAAACAAATTATCTTTATCTCGACGTCCAGGTGAAAAAGTGGACCAAGAAGAGAAATAGGACAACTAAGGCCTAAGAAAATATATCGCTCGACAAGCGATGGGACAAGATCTGCCAGCGCTCAGTGGAGACATTTCGGAGTGGACAATGTTTATCAGCACATTCCGGAGAGCGACTGAGTCTTGTGGATTTTCACCAGTGGAGAATATGGCGCCTCTTCAGAAAAGTCTCAAAGTATTTTGACTATCGAACAACTTGCTACATGGTTGGAGAGACAGGCTGGTGCGGCGAGCGCTTTTTGTAACCCTTTTTTAGAGGCAAAGCACGGCAAGGACAGGACTCTGCTGAACGTAGCTGATGGTGAGAAGAAAAGCTGCAGCTATTGTGATAAAGATCACACAATAGTCAAGTGCGAGAAATTTAAGAAGCGCATGTCGACGACCGGTGGAAGTGGGCTACAAAAAATAAGGTGTGTTTCGGATGTCTGACGGCTAAACACCCTGTCAGAAAATACAGGAACAAGGATTGTGGCAAAGGAGGCTGCCAGAAGAAACACAATTCCTTATTACATTTCGAAGAAAGAAGTCCTTCCACCTCGAAGCAGCCGAACTCGACGAATGATCATCCAGCAGAAGCTCAATCAGCAGATCTTGAGATTGTAAATGTGGTAAGAAAACCCAAGAAGAAGGTATTTTTATCTATTGTTCCAGTAACTCTTTCGGGACCAGACGGTGAGATGGATACCTATGCTTTCTTGGACTCGGGATCCACAGTCACCTTGATTGCGACACACGTGGCTATGCAACTAGGATTGAAGGGTGAAGTTGACCCATTGCAGTCGCAATGGATGAACGAAGCGACTCTCGACGAGGCCTCATCACAACGTGTAGACGTTTGGATCCAAGGAGCAGGGCAGAAGTGCAAACTGGAAGACATCAGGACGTACTCTGAATTGGATCTACCAGAGCAGAACCTGGATGTAAAGACTGCATGCTGGGAACATTTGAAGGATTTGGATATTCTGAAAATGAGCGGTGCAGTTCCAAGAATCCTCATAGGGGAGGATTACGCTCATCTGAAGGTCCAACTCAAGGCCGTCATGGGAAAAAAGAATGAACCGTTTGCAGTCCTCACACCACTAGGATGGACTATTCGTGGCTCTTACATTTCAGGTAGATTCAATCTGGAATGTCATCGTCATTTATTCTTTCAGGAGGGTCCTGACGCAGAACTTAGTGAGCAGCTCAAAAGCTTTTGGACTGTGGAAAGTTTTGGCGTAAATTCGAGGGCCGAGCTTATTCGTTCCAAGCAAGATCAGCGAGCTGAAGAAGTTATGGCTAAAACAGCACGGCGAATAGGTGAACGCTGGGAAGCAGGACTTTTGTGAAAGAGGGATGGTGACACTTTGCCTGAAAGTATGAGTCTCGCAAAAAAGAGGTTTCTTTCTTTGGAAAGAAAAATGGAACGTGAGCCAGACTTCAAAGAGGGGTACCAACACAAGATAAAGGAGTACCAGGACAAAAAGTACGCACGTGTTCTAACAAAGCAAGACGAAAAAATCATCGGTCCTAGAACGTGGTATTTGTCACACTTTGTAGTACGCAATCCCAACATCAATCCGAAATTGGATGTCCAACTCTCGAGAAGTTTTGAGCGCCTTACCATCAGCAGCAGTAGCGCAAAAAGGAAAGGAATTGGCATTCAACGAGGAGGAATTTCAGCGAGTACTCGGAGTAGTCTGGTCACCCGAAAATGACATATTTACCTTTAGCACTACATTTCCACGAGTGGATCAACGATTGGTTAATGGAGAGAAACATCCTTCAAAACGAGAGTGTTTGATCCTCTAGGTCTGCTCGCGGTACTGACGATCAGGGGAAAGATCCTGATGCAAGACCTATGGCGTGCTGGAGTTAATTGGGATTCGCCACATCCAGACAATTTACTTCCAAAATGGGGAACGTGCCTAGCTGACTTGCAGAAAGCCACCGAGATTAGAATACCATGATGCTACATTCTAGGAATCGGAGAGGTAGGGGACGTGCAGCTGCACGTTTTCTGTGACGCGAGCGAACAGGCGTTCGCAGCAGCCGGCTATCTTCGATTGGAGGGGGAGAGTGGCACGAGAGTAGTTTTGGTAATGGCCAAAAGCAAGGTAGCTCCCGTGAAACAACTGACGATACCGAAACTGGAACTGCAGGCAGCAGTAATGGGCAGTAGATTGGCGCAAACCATCATCGGGCTGCATACCCTAAACATTTCCAGGAAGTTCTTGTCAACAGAATCGCAAACTGTCGTTCAATGGATTCGATCGGAGACGAGAAAGCATCCACCTTTCGTCATTAATCGAATATCTGAGATCCTGGACTCGACTTCAGTGGAAGAATGGAGGTGGGTACCAACGAAGCAAAACGTGGCTGACGATACCACTAGAGACGTTGATCACATTGACATAACATCGTCAAGTCGTTGGTTCACCGGGCCAGAATTTCTGGCGCTGAACGAGAAGCATTGGCCAAAGGGGAAGCTACCCGCTGAACCAGAAATTTGTTTATTGATGACAGAGAGGGAGGATTTTGTTGATTTTTACAGATTTTCATCATGGACGAGATTAATCCGGACTATGGGGTGGGTGATTCGCTTTGTCGACAGGTGCCGGAGAAAGGGTGAATCTGGAGAGCTGACAGCGCCAGAAATTTCGAGAGGCGAGATGGAGATCCTGAGGGCATCACAAGCAGAGTCATTCCGCTTAGAAGTCAAGACACTGCAAGAGGGACGAGAGCTGAAGCGACCTTTCACCAAGATCTTTCAACTATCGCCAATTTTAACCAAAGACGGACTGATTAGAATGGATGGTAGCATAAAGAATCCGGATGTAAGTGCAGCAGTTAGAACACCCATCATCCTGGATGGTAAGCATCAGGCTGTCAGATTGCTCATTAAGTTCCACCACCAGACAGCTGGACACCTGGGTCGAGAGAGGGTGATAAACGACCTACGAATGCAGTATTGGGTTACTAACATCAGACTTGCACTCAAGAGTGTGATCAGAAACTGCCAAATGTGCAAGATCCGAAAGGTGACACCATCAGCACCAAGAATGGCACCACTTCCGGATGTACGTACCGAGAGTTCCATCAGGCCATTCGTCAACACTTTTTGTAGATTATTTTGGACCATTGAATGTGACCATCGGACGGACGCACGAGAAGAGGTATGGCGTACTATTTACATGCTTGAATGTACGAGCCGTGCACCTCGAAATTGCAGCCTCACTGACAACGGATTCCATGATAATGGCCCTGTGAAGGATGATGGAGAGACGCGGAAAACCAACGAAAATCTACTCAGACAACGGGACGAATTTCGTCGGAGCGAGACGGGAACTACGAGAGGCTTTAGAAAAGATGGATCAGGACGTGATTCTGCCAAAACTGGCTACGGAGGGCATCGAGTGGCACTTCATTCCGCCTGGAAGTCCACATATGGGTGGATGTTGGGAGCGGCTAGTAGGGTCAGTAAAGCGAGCCTTGGAAGCAACAATGAGAGGGCAAGCACCATGAGAAGAGGCCTTGCAGACACTGTTCGCCGAAGCAGAGTATTCGGTGAATAGCAGGCCTTTAACCTACACATCAGAAGATCCAGAAGATCCAGAAAGTTTGACACCAAACCACTTTCTGCTGCTATGGAATGCTGGTGGACATGGAGCACCAGGAAAATTCAGCAACGACGACTTGCTGCGAAGGAACCAGTGGCGGCGATCTCAAGACATGGCCACAGAGGGACAAGATCTACAGGTGGGAGACGTCATCGTTATCTGGGATAACCAGCTTCCCAGAAATCAATAGGTGCGAGGAAGAATATCGGCAATCTATCCAGGGAGAGATGGACGGGTTCGAGTTGCAGATGTGAAGACAGCCACGGGAACATTCAGGAAACCAGCACACAAATTGTGTACCCTCGAGTGCCATGTTGGCATTCCTAACTGACTAGGAATACGGGAGGGGGAATGTCGAGGACAGAAATTTGTTTCGTGAAAAATATATTTATGTGTAAACCGTTGTCAGCTCATTGCGCTTGCCGAGTTTTCACCCGCACACAGATTCATGGAAAATTCCATGACCCTGTGTAAGAGCGGAAGCTGAGAGGGGCGGTTTTGTGCCTGGCAAAGGGTACGGGTCAGTTCGCATTCGGCAAGGGCATCGATCGCACGCCTAAATCGGAGTGATATATTTTCCAAAGAGCGCTATTTTTCCTAAGAACAATTATACTCATTTATTTACATAACTTCTTTAATATCAGTTTAAATCAATCGTAGATACCACATTTTTCACCGCAATAATAATTATACCTGTTTTCTTCATCAAATTATATCTATTCGCGCAATAACCTTGATTAAATTCCATTAATTGAAGTGCAGTGTTTTCTTTCATCGACCTCATCCTATTTTATCTTTAAATGACTATTATTTTTATAACTTTTGCTTTAAAATCACTTGCAAAAGTTTAACAATCATGCATATAGTCCACGAAAAATAATTAAAGAATGTATGCTGCAACTGAAACTTTCTTATTTTCTCTGTTTTTTTCAGACGTATTACTTTTTTCGGGATTAAAATACGTTATTTTAATTTGCCCTACATGTATCTTTTGTGGCAAACCTTATACTTTATTTTCTGAAAACCATTAAGCTTTTCTTGCTTAATTTCTTAAGTTTCACGTGATTTTCTCATGTCACGGTGTTAATGAGTAGTAAAGCAAATATTTGGCAAAGTTGTTATCAATTTTTTTCCCTATTCTGGCTTTAAAGTGACGTCAGTTACTTTATTACCTCTATCACATAGTCCTCATACATTGTTCATTTCAGTAAGTCTGAAAGATTTACAAGTAATATAAGGAATATCATAAAGGTATATACAACAGTGAATACATTGAAAATTCCTCAGTTTCCGTTCACAAAATCAGTCTATAAGAAATGAAGATCGCTAGCTGCATTCTAATTCTTACATTTGGGGTTTACCTGGATTTTGTTGGTAAGTGTAATACGTTTGAACTCCCCGGATATATCTTTTTTTTAGGCTCGCGGCTTGTTTCCAACGGGGCTTTTGACTTTGTCCGTGTTTTTTTTTTGGGTTTTGGAATATTTTGCTTTTTCAATAGAAATCATAAAAAATCTTACAATATTGTATTATGAATTGAGACAGATCGGTTATTATTTGCACTTCCGCACAACACTTGAAGCTTTTCATTGGATATACATGGGGGAAAATGTGTCAAAATGGAAAATCTAGTTAACATAAGGTAAGGTTTCCAAACAGCAGGCTCATAATGATAACCAAAAATGGTATTTTCTGTAGATTCCAAAAAAAGTATATCCACGGATTTTAGAGGATTTCGTAAGTTTGGAAAAGATTATACGGAATTTCAAAGAATTTCCGAATATTATAAAGGATTTCGATTTAAAAATATTTGAAGGGATTTCAAGAGATTCGGAAAGATTCCGACGAATTTGATATATTTAAATGAATTTTAAAGGGATTTCAAATATTTCAAGGGACCTCACAATATTTTGATACATTTCATGGGATTTTAAGGATTTTAATAGTTTTTTTTAGAGATCTTAAGGGATTTCTATTGATTTTAAAGGGATTTCGACAGTTTTTAAAGGATTTCCAGGTAGCTCAATCTTTTCAAAAGAATTTCAAGAGATTGTGTACGATATCCTTATAGACTCTATATTTAAAGCCTTGGCAGGGATTACGTTGAATCAACAAAAATAGTTTTTTAATTAAAAGTATTTTCGTAATAAGACAAACGATTTCTGCTCAAAAATTTTCTGTTTATGACGTAGTATATTATATCATTTCACAATTAAACTGTGTCCTAAAACAAAGTATACCAACGTATGTATATTCGCAGTTTAAACAAACATTACATAAAAACAGTTTTCTCTTGACACAACATTATCTCTGCCGAGGCATCAAGTAATAACAAATTATCGTATTACTTAATCATGTTTGAAATATAAAAGGCATACATAGAAAAAAAAGTTATGCAATTTGTAGTCGAAATATGGTACTCCTACTCTTTTTTAACCTTCCTTTTCTTTTTCTTACATTCATTGTCCCACCAATCTTTCGTCCAATTTTTATCATTTGCGTTCTATTCTTAAATTTTTAACTCCCCCATACTTCATTCAACACTATTTTCTCAAACACTAACTTTTCTGTTTGTTCTACATAATCTTTCTTAATTTCTTCTTTATTCTGCTTTTCATATAAACTCCTATTTGGTGATGAGCTGATTCTCTAGCTTCTATTTCATTTTTCTTACACTCTACTAACCCACTATATTATTTACTACGTAATCTATGACTCCATTAAGTATATACCACCTCTTATCTTCTATCATCTTTAGTAGTTTCTTTCCGTCGTAACCCTCCACTCCATTCAAGTACATCTTCCCTTCCCTTTCTAGCATTAAAATCCCCCCTTATTATTAGTATTCCTTCTCCCTCCTCCTTAATAAGCTTTTTTATGTCATTTCTCACATCTTTCAATCCTTTCCCATTTATTTTAACCTTCCTTTCCCGTAAGCCACTCATAACTCTTTTAGCACTTCCCTTTCTTCTATAGATTGGTCTTGACTCACGTCATGATTCCTCCACTTGCCCTACTTTCCTTTTCCCTATAGCAATCGCTCTCCTTATTGATAATTCCCGCAGCATTCCAAAAAATCAACTTGACTTCTTCTATTCCTTGTATCTTTTTCTTGTTCCTTTTACTTTTCTTACTCTTTCCTTTACTCTTTTCATTTTCCCTCGTATTCCTCACCACGTATTACTCACTAAAAAATCTCGTTCGTTCTTCTCTAATATTTCTTTGGCCTCATTTCAAACATACCATTCCTCCTGTATACAGATTTTTTGGTATCCTACTTACCTTCTTTGTCCCCTTCCTTTGCTACTTCCCTAATTTTCCGTTGAACCTCCCTTTCTTTGAATTTCTGATCAAGGTCAATTACAGAGGCCGACAAAATCCATTGTCAAAACTTTTTCTGTACGTCACTTGTTCTTCATTTGTTTTTCATGATGTTATGTACAAAATAAATGAAAAATAAGTGACTTATAAAAACGCAAGTAAATCGTTATTGCACCCAACCGCACAATTCCTTTAGCCAAAACCGGGTTCAATTAGTATATTAAACAAAATAATAATTAGATAGAGGAAACTTATATAAGAAATACTTTGGACCCCCCCCCCCCTGCTGGCGGTAAAAATATAGAAATCCTATCTTTTTGAATAATTTTTAATCTTTATGTTAAAAAGAGAAGAAAAAATGTATCTCATTCTATATCTTTATCAATCTGAATTCGTGTAATATTTTTCAATACCATCTTCTCTATCTCATCCTGTCCTTTATCCATCCACGTCAATCTTTTTCTATCTCTATTTCAATCTAAATTCCTGTCTTTTTCAATCTCTGGGTTTTCATCTTATCCTATCTTTTATCTATCCATGTCAATATTTTTTTATCTCTCTGCCAATCTAAATTCCCGTCTGTCTATCTCATCGTATCCTACATCTATCAACGTCTATCTTGTTCAATCTCTTTCTATCTAAATTCACGTTTATCTTTTTCAATACCCTCTTCGCTATCTCATACTATCCTTTGTCTATCCACATCAATCTTTTTCTATCTATTTTTCAATCTAAATTCACGTCTATATTTTTCAATATCCTCTCCCCTATCTCATCGTAATATACATCTATCAACGTCTATCTTTTTATATCACTCCGTCAATCTAAATTCCCGTTTGTCTTTTTGAATCTCCTCTTCTATATCTCATCCTATACCTTATCATACGTTTATCAGCGTCTATCTTTTTCTATCTATTTTTCAGTCTAAATTCACCTTTAGAATTTTTCAATACCATCTTTTCCATCTCATGATATCCTTTATCTATCCACGTCAATATTTTTCTATCTCTCTGTCAATTGTCAATCTAAATTCCTGTCAATCTTTTTCCATCTCCTCTTCTCTATCTCATCCTATACCT